>VHZZ01000144.1:160396-184382 GCA_009801015.1 Silene noctiflora
TTAATTATACTATATAGTTTTTAATCGACAGCGCTGTGTGATGGACCCGAACAAGGGACTTCAATGTAAATATTATATAGTTTTGGTTTAAGAATAAATTTAGAGAACATCAAAATATGGTGATTTTCCTTAAACTAAACATGTCCTACTTATGATATTAATTAGTATAAAAAATGTTAATTATTTAACATAAAAAAATATAGTATAAGTATGTTATATTTTGGAAATTATTAAAAGGTAAATAAATCAAGCTAGATTTCCAAAAAATATAATATTCCATAATTTTTTCGATTTGATTTAATGCATTAAATATATAAGCCTCTTAAAATTACAAGTCTAAATTGTAAAAGTAATTCTATTAGTAGTGAAAAAAATTGTAATAACATTGGATATATAGTAATGTGATAGTAATCACTCATTTGAATAGTGAGCGGGAGTAGTGAAAGTAATAGAAGTAATAACGGGAGTAGTGAAATTATCAATATTAATGCGGCAGTAGTGAAAGTAATAATAATTACTTAACAATAATTACGGCGGGAGTAGTGAAAGTAACAGTAGTAATAACCAATGTATATGTGAATAATGAGCTAACTAATCGATTTAAGTAAAATATAATTAATAACTTGAGTAGTGAATTTGTCTCATAATTTATTTCAACATAATTTTAAGATATGACATAGAAAAATATATTAATGATAAATTTATTAATTATGTAACTTTAATGTAATTTTATTTAATTGAACATACATTTTAATACTAAATAAAGATAGTCTAGGCAGAGCCAGACACTAATACTAGTTATCCTTAAATAACCTGATAATAATAAACTCAAAAATAACCCAAATTTGAAACTTGAAATATTCCAACGCCACTTCACCTATCCCAAATCCGAAGTAACTCAATCCGAACTCCCCAATAAACACTCAACGCGATTGACCCGTTAATCAGGTCTACCGATGTCCGATAACGATCTTCTGCAAGGAAAATTGTTGTTGAACCCTGGGCCTCAATACACAACGCCCAGTGGACCAATCAATTAATCCATTTCTACTACAAACTCCATAGTTTTACATCTTCAAAATCAAATATTCAAATCAACAACATTCAACCCAAATTTCCTACTTTTCTAATCAATTGAACTAATTCATTTTGAAGAGATGGGTAGAGTAATTTGTGTAATGGTGTTGTTAGCATTAACAATGGTGATAGAATCATATGCACAAGAATTGAGCTCAAAAGAATGTGAGGATTTAGGGTTCACTGGTCTTGCACTTTGCTCTGACTGTAAAGCTTTATCTGATTATGTTAAAGATCAAGGTTTTCTCTTTTTCTAAATTCCCCTTTTTTATTTCTTTCATTTAAGTTTTTTATTATCTGGGTTTGATTTAGATTTCAATTATGTTTTTTGATCAATTAGTGCTTATGTATGATTTATGCTTGATTGAGTTTATTTAGAGGATGGGTTTGTAATTGATTGTAGTTTTTGTAGTTGAGTGTGTTTTGGGTTGCGGGTCATTCGGAAACGGCCTCTTTGTGTTGCTAACAGAGGGGTAAGGGAGTGTATATCCGACATCTCTTACCCCACAATTTGTGGGATGCCGTAAGGCAATGGTTAATTGTAAGCTGTAATTTATATGTTTCATTATTAGGGCATAGATTGTACTATATCTGAGCAAGGAAGATGAAGCCAAGGATCTGTTATTCAATTACGGCGTAGTTGATAGTCTTTGTTTTAGGGAAATAATTTGTTTTAAGTCAGTCGGATATCGATTGAGTGAACTACTGAACTGTAGGGTATAAGTGAGTATTGTTATCAGTGACTACTGGGTTTGTTTTTATGAGAGTTAGGTACGTGTTTGCTTTGAAAGAAGCAGAAGTGTTACCTTAGTCATGGAGGACATATAGCCATTTTAGGTATTGGTAATGTAGCAAATTGTTTGTGTTTGTAAGAAAGGTACCATTTTGAAAGAAATGCCCTAATTGAAAGAGCTACTTCTCAAGTTCTTATAGGAATATAATGGTGAGTGTTTGTGATTGTTATGCTTGCTTCCTCCGTAGCAGTCATTCACTTTAAAGAAGTGATGTCACTTGAAAGGAGTAGTATGTTTATATCGGTAGAAATGATGATTTATAAGTGGAGGACTGATTTGTGTAGGTTAGCGGAGCTACAGCGGTGAATCTAGTTGGTTGAACTGTTGTCATTTAGGTTTTCTGTTCTCTGTATGTGATAGTTCGCATATCATTTTCTATTTTAGTGACTAGTGATAGATAGGCCTTGGCGCCTTGCCCATAAAATTGTGTATGAACTAAAAAGGAAAGACATAGCTTTTTCCAGTTGAACTTCAGGATTGTCAGGCAAATGAATTTGTTTGTGGAACAATGTATCTTAAGTTTTTGCTATTTATTTGCAGTATTACTGCACCATGGCAAGTGAAGCTTGTTTACGTAAACCTGAGGGTTTTCTACTTTTTACTTTCCTCTTGACAATCTTAATCGGTGTTTTCAACTGATGTTTCTTTTATTATTGAAACATTACTAGAAGAAATCTTCATGCTGTAATGCATATTCACTTATTCTTGAAATAATGTTAGTCTTGTATGCTGTTTCAGAACTAGTATCAGATTGCTTTAAGTGCTGTGTGGAGGATTCTGATGATTCAATGAGCAAGGTAAGAAGTTCTTCAGCTTCTAATTTGAACCCCTGCTTTTGCAAGGCCTTACTTCTTGGAAGTCTCACATCGGAAACCTCAAATATTATGCTAGAATATTCTTCTTTTTAGGAATTTATTCTTATATGCTGTCGTTCTCCAAGTGTGTGGCTAAATTGGTCAAAATCTATACAGCAGGAACAACCTTCAATTTCATAAAACTAGCCAACTAGACATCTGGGACATTATATGAGTCTAGTCAATTCAGACTGGATCATTCTATGTATATTATGGACTTGACTTTGATTGGGTAGGGTCAATGTCTCGGTCTGTTTATGGTGAGCTATTATTAGGTCATTTATGTGAGGTCTTCTTCTAAGATCTAAGCATAACAAAAGGGATTGACTAACTCTTTGGGAGTGCATTACTGTATATGACTGTTCGGCTACAGGAACTAGTGTCAGCCTGTCAGATGAGTAGATGGCTAACTCCGAGGTTCAATGATATTAAATTATTAATGTTGCAGGTTTCTTATGCTGGTGCACTGTTGGAGGTCTGCATGAGAAAATTGGTTTTTTACCCTGAAATTGTTGGCTTTATTGAAGAAGAGAAGGAGAAATTTCCCTCTGTTAAAGTTCAGTATTCTTTTAACTCACCTCCCAAGATGATCATGCTGGATGATAATGGTGAACATGCTGAAACTATCAGGTGAGTGCTGCTTCATCTGTTCTGAGCGCTAATCGGTGTTATTATTTGGCTTATGTTTGTGCTTGCTTTATCACGGTTGTGTTTTAGGCAAGTTGGTAGATTTTTACTTATAGCCTTCTTATATACATAAACAATCTTTAGTTTTTGTTCTGTGATCCAGCTGCATATATGCAGTGTTTTCAATCATAAAATTAGGTTTATGATTTAGGTCATTGTTGCAGTCAGGATGTCCACAAGTCTGTCATTTTGTAAAGAGGTAGTGACTTACAGAGTCATAGTGGATTGTTGTTATATTCAACTTAGTTGGGCGCTACTTCCTCCATCCCAATTTTATTGTCCTCTTTTCCTATTTTCAAAATTATTGTCCACTTTCCAAATTTAGTAAGAAAAAACTTTGATTATCCGATATTGCCCCTAGATAAACCAACCGCCACCATGACCACCATAAGATTAATATCTCAACTCGCGTAAATTTAAGGGGTAAAGTCAGTAGTTTACTACTTTTCTTTAAATTCTACCAAAATAGAGAAAGGGGACGATAAAAATGGGATGAAGGTCCTATAACAGTTTATAGGACACCTGCTTATGAAAATTTTAAACCTCGAATATTTACTTGGACAGTTTCTGAAATAGATTTTGAATTCGAGTCAACATACTAGTTAATTTTTCGAATGTTACAGTTTCTTCAATTTTCACCGTTTGAACTTGTGAATTGGTTCTTGGTTGTAATGTAAAGCTAAAGAGCCACAGCCTAGCTTGCCACGATTTCTCTGATTAGTGAGCGTTGCAGATGTCCACTATATCTAAATGTTAAAGTCATTGTGGCGATGATGGTCATGATACTCATAATTAGTGTTCTCAAAATGACCCAATGCCCGAAACGGTTCATTACGAGTTTGACACACACGAAATGACCTGTGACCCGAGTGACCCTTTTGTTAGGTATATTCATGAATGACCTGGATTCGAACTTGTTAGCATGAAAACTGCTCTCGATCTCCCTTTGCAACAAAATAAGGAAGTATATATCTCTTGACTGATTCCGTCCATGAGAGGAACTCTCTTTTGACCTGTTTTTTGAATTGCGTTACCACTTTTTCCGCCAAAGCCTGTGAATTCAAGTGCAATGTTCAACTGACTCCATCTGTGCGTCATTTGTAGCATACTGGCATCCTTTGATTCGAGGCACAATTCTCCCCTGTATTAAAGAAAGGCATTATGGCAGGCCATTTTTTTAACGTCGTTCTTCTAAATTGTCTGTGTTGCTCTTTGTTAACAGAATCGACAACTGGAAACGTGAGCACATCCTGCAATTTCTTCGAGGAAAGCTCAAAACTGCAACAAGCTAATTCTATCGCGCCCTGACAGATTTATATTGTGTTCTTGTTACTGAAGGAGCCAGTCCAAGATGCATCATCGCCTTTGTGCGAGTCTGTAAACTTGTTAGCTTTGATACTAGTTTTAGTGTCCGGCTCCTTGCTTGGCCTTTTATGTATACTACTCCTATTAAAACGTTTTGGAGTTATTTATTTGAAATTATTTATATTAAAGGTAAAAATTAGTTCATTGACACTCCCAACACAATTCTTCTGACCTACTCCTAATTCTTTGAAACTGCTTCATTTTTTTACAACAACAAAAAAAAAAAAAATTAATTACACATGCTTCAAATCAATAAGGCAATTAATAGACTATACCACCATTTTTCCTTATCGACAGCTGGGGCAATCTCCTACGGGGTACTAAAGGCAATTTAATGGGTTGACCCCTCCCAAGTTTGACCTTTTCATTCGCAAGAGTCAGGAATCGAACCCCTGACCACTTGTTTAAGAGATGAGAGCTCTTACCACTCACACCAGCCAACTTTGGTATACCACCAGTTATATGGTGTAGAATCCGAGCTTTGTACTAAAGTTTTCGAGCTTTGTTTTAAAGAATCTGAATACGCCTAAATAAACATAAAAAAAAAATACACTTTAAAAAAACTCGGGAAAATTTATAATTCACGTTATTTAGTTTCTTAGGTAAAATTGCAATTTTGGTGCTTTGAAATATAATAGGTTACGCATAATTTCTTTGATATTTGCTAAAAGAATTTTATATCCATAATTTAAGAATTATCTATTTTATGACCTAATTGCATTACATTCCAAATTCTAAGTAGTCATTATAATTTAGTTGTTACATAATATTTACTTCAATTAACATTCTTTACTCTCGAAAAATATTACTCCGTAATAAGTAGCTCGACCACATGTCGAACGTCAAACCTCGAAGTGTTAAACAAGGCCTAACAAAGCTGACTTGGTACTAGATTAGGGTCGTCCTGATCGGAAAAATGCAATTTGAAGTTGACTTGAACTCAAAGATGATTGCTCTAACATAATCCAAAATTACTGATATAATTTTATTAGTTTACTATAAACAGTAAACCATACTAATTTAAATGAAAAACCAAAACCTAAAATTACGATTAAAAAAAATCATTTAAAGATCACCTTATAGTTATTCTTTTTCCAATTCCCAAGTTAAGTAAAACCGTCCCACAAAAGAGTTTTTTGTGTCTTAAATTAAAGTAAAACCGTCTCACCAAAGAGTTCAGTATAATTATACGGAGTAATTTTTTTCTTCAATCGAGACACAACCTTATTTCTCTTGCTATTTCCCTCCTTTGTAGTAGCCGCCGAGGTGCCCAACATACATACTTGCCTCCTTCCCTCCATTGTCTTCCTTCCGCCATTTTTTACATCTAGTAACTTTCTTCTCTCTTCCTTTTCTTACATTCATTTAGCTATATAATCTTATAGGAGTAATTCACTCTTCTTTACTCTTAACTGTATGAATTCTCCTGTTGTTTTTACTTTTTTTAGCAGAACTTTTACTTGTGATTTTGTAATGTATGAATTCCAGCTTTTATTTATGTTGTTTTGGTGCATTCTGATGAATTAATTTGTTATTTTTTGTGGGTTTGTTTTACTTTTTGTGATCGTATTGTGTTTTGATTGTTGCAAGACTAAATGACATATGCATATGAAAGATGTAATCAATGTAATGTAATAGAGGAGGCGCATGATTTTATATCATGTTTTTTTACGATTATTCGCGGGGTTCAATTTCGGGTTTTTGTGATTTGGGTTGATTGAATTTATTGGATTTCTGTAAGGGGAGCTTGGATTTTTTTTTCGAGCAAGATAAAAAGATTGTTGATTGATATCTATGCTGTAATGTTTTCGTATGGAAATCTTACATGGTGGTTGAATACCTTAATTGCCGTCTATTGAGGTGGACGGTGGTGGAGCTCAGGGAAGGGGGGTGGGGGGGCAGGAGCGCTCGCCCCTGCTAGAGGATGGAAAATTCGGACTTGTTAGTTAGAATTTATGAACTTATTTTCCGAGTTCACCTTATACCATTACTCGTTCACCCTGTTCAATTTTTTTCGCCCCCTCAACTCCCAAAGTGCAAAATTTGGCTCTGCCGCTGGCAGTAAGAACAAGTTCATGGTTCTTATATAGTTGTTCCCATGGCTATACCTCAGATGTATCAGTTTGCCTGTCTTAAATTTAGTTGTATGCAATTTCTTACTTTTATTTTACATGACTATTCGTTGTTAAACTATCAATACTAAACTATGTATAGATTTGTTTTCTGGGAAGGTGGTAGATGATGACGCCCGTAGCTTGTGATAAGTCTAAAAGTTTTGAAACCATACCAAAGGGTAAGGTGAACATGAGCTACGAGGACACTCTCCGTGAAATGGAAGCTTTCCTGGATGGAAGGCTTGAGAAACCTCTAACGGGTCAGGAGGCTTACGTTGATATCACAGATATTTCACACTCAAGTGCCATTAAGCTGCCTGAAGTATTTGATCCAGATGCTACAGAGAATTCCAGCTCCTTTGGTGATACTACATCGAGAAGTGCTATTACATCTGTAGCCAGTGATGCCGAGGTCGAGTCAGAATTTCGTGCTGACAATGAGTTGGGTTCTATGTTTGACAGTTATAGTAGTATCTTCCCAACAAGGTATCTATATCAAGCCCATTAATTATAAAACTAGTGTTCATGTCATATATTTGATCCTCTGTCACTACTTAATAGGAGAAAAAAATTGACAACTCATTGGAGGAATTTCGTAAGGCCCCTCATGTGGAGGTGCAAATGGACGGAATTGAAGATCAGGGAATTGGAGTCACAAGCGCTAAAATATACCCGTGAGCTTGAATCAAATCATGAAACAAAAATGTTAGAACTACAACAGCAAACATCGGACTTCTGTTCGAGATCGGTTCCCTTTGTCAGCCATTCTGCCAGGAAGAAAGCGATGAAAAGAAGAAAGAGAAAACGTGTGGAAAACGTCACTGATATATCATCATATATGTCTCATCACCAACTTTTCTCTTATCTTGGTACACATCTTTTGTATGTTTGCAGTATTGTTTATCTCTTCAATACGATTCCATGTAAAAGTCGTGAACATTCAAATGCTATAATTTTATCTATTCAATTGCAGAAAATAAGAAGGCTGATCCAGATAGCACAGCAACACCTGAAGATGATTGTAATAAAGGTAATGATTCTGATTTTGTCTCTTCATGGCTTATTACTGAGGAAAACTATTACCATCTTTTTTGTATTCTACCTGAAATTTGATTTGTATTTTGTAATATGGGATATATGGCCGTCTCTTAGTTTTCTGTTATTTTTTTCCCTCTTAAGAGAAGAGAAGGCCGTCTCTTAGTTTTCTGTTCTTTTTTTTCCCCTCTTAAGAGAAGATTCGACCATTTAAGTCGTGCTCTGGGTCCTGGGAAACATTATTTGTATTTAACTTCTCCCCTTGCTTTGCTCTTGGATATATTCTTATAACGGATACAGGTTTTCATCACTCATCATTTTGAACTAATGATAGTTTAGGTAGACTGATATTAGCATTTCTACAGTTTTTATATTTTACCAGTTACAAGGTCATTTGTCGTTTACGGAATATAAATATGTATTGCTGTTAGCATTTATCATATTTCATTGCTGTAGAAACCTGATTAGTCTTATCATGAGGCTGGAGATATTTAGAAGAGAGACAAATGATTTAAATTTATCATAATACCTAGGAACCTTCCATTTTGTTTTCCCTCCATTTAATGCCATTCCCTACTTCTGTTCCGTCCCTTTCCTTCCGAATCATTAAAAAAAAAAAATCAAAGGGACAATATATATTTGCTTAGAAATAAAGCAAATAACCAAATACCTTACATTAGATTCCAGAGTAATAGAATGTGACCAATAAACGTTGTTATATAATATGCATCTCTTTACAATGAACAAAAATATTTCAAATCCTTTCAATCCCAAGAAAAGAGGTGGTGAGTACAGTTTAGTGTTCTTGGGATTAGACACCAATTTTGCGAGTAGTATCAGTTCACCAATTTTGCTGTGTTTAAATTAGAACCGAGATATGTGTTTGATAGGTGGATTTACACTGCTACTACGTATATATAGCCTGAATATGTTTATACAAGGAAAAAGAATAAAATATTTAGGTCCTGACTCTTTGAATATTCTCGATTATATGCAAACTGGAATGCCCATAAAGTTATGGAATTGTGCAAGGTAATTGAAAGTTGAGACAAATCCCATAGTTCTCTCCTGCTGAGCATATGAGGGCAAGTGTCGAATATGAACACTGTTTTTGGTTTGAATAATGGTGCCTGAAATGTTGATGTATAGCTGTCTCAAGTGTTGCATATTACGTATCAGCTATATCTAAATTGAAGCTATATCAAGGACATAATTCTACTAGTGACTTGAGACTATATGAAAGAGTAGCATTTAATCACTATGATGCCGTAAATTATCAGGGGGCGAGCTGTTTTGAGATTCCTGAAAGAGGCCTAATTAGGCTTACACGGGGTTTTCGATTTTCCTAAGTTAGGCCTAGGCATTTAACATGATTAAACAGAACTGTTCTATTGTCCTCCATGGGTCTGTTCCCTCCTTTGTTACATACCTGAATTTGGAACTCTACCTGGGGATGCTTGTTTGTGGCTGAGCCTCAGACACTAAAGTAAGAGTACTCATACGGAGAAATATGTAAATAGGTGTGGGAGAGAGTCTTGCACTGCCCTGACAATGATCCATATAGTGACAAGGTTGGACATGTGAATGTAACTATATTTCTCTTTTGAAGGCATTTAAAGGTATTGCCATGGGAAATAAGGCAACCCCGGTTCTTTATAAATCCAAACTCAATTCCCATTTAGAACTGATCTTAGGCCTCACGAGCTATTGCATTAAACATTTGGGTTACCCTATTTTTGGCCCTACATAACCATTCATTTCGATGATGTTTTATTCCATTTTATTCAAGTAGTTAGTCGCTTCAAACTGACGTTTTGACTATTAGCATTTTTAAAACACAATATCAAGGACCATATCCAGTCAATTCAAGTTTATCTTTTCTGATATTGAAACCGATCTCTAATATTTCTTTGTGGGGATGCTTGTTTCAGACGTATATTCTAAGAACGATGAGCTTAACATGGATGACGATTGGCTGAAAGATGACGACGATTCCATGGAGCAGATTCTGCGACAGATAGAAACAGTTCAGTGTCAAGTTCACGGTCTTAGAAACCATCTGGATCTGATCATGTTGAAAAATGGTGTCAAGTTCTCTTCCTCGGAGAATCTTAGCCTTCTTGTGCCTTATGATGGGCAGACAAGTGCTGCACAGAGCCCTGCTTTCTCAGCTGGTAACGGTGACAATATGTCTCTTGGTGCCAAATATTCTCCTAAGAGCTTATTGGATTTTGATATTGGGGACCTGGGTTTACCTGAGAACATCGTCTCTAGTTACACTGACGGCACTCAGATTCCCGACGTAATAGAAAGCACTGTAGGACTACTGTCTGCTGCTGATGTCACACCACATCAACCACAAATTGTGGAGTCGGCTGAAAATGTGAGGCCTTTTTCATGAGCTTATTCGATTTTCTATGATACTGTATGTTATACTCAGTTTTATTCTTTCGGATTCACTACATATTCAAATACCGCTAGTTTTTAGAAAGAGTCAAGTCAGAAGGGCATATATGTCAAGTTGATGAAGAATGCCCTTAGTAAAAGCAAGTGGATGGACAGTGGAGCCCCCGTACTTTCGAGAGGGTAGTTTATCCTGCTACATTTACATTCCCAAAAGGGAAATGTGGCGAGTTGGTTTAAACGGCCAAAAAAAAGGGTGGTGAATTCAAATGTATCGATAGAGTAATATTGCGATAAACCTTAAAGTATGTTACTGAACTACCAAAGTTGCAATTCTTCTATCGATGTGATGGTTGCTCTTGTTAATTGTTGCATCTTTTCTTGAATCAGCTCATTATGCAATATTTGTTTTTTTTTTACCAATACTCATCGAACATACTCTGTTTTCATTGCATCGCCAGTTCATATTCATGTTTCTATATGACAGTTAATGTTGGCCAACCCCTATCTTATTCCTTTTCTAAACACTAATTTTATTTATTTTATTCGAGTTCCTTTTCCAATTTTTTATTTATTCCTTATTCAGTTACGAGGTTAATGAGATGGTCTCACCTGTAAACCATTTCAGTTAAGTTTGTAACTAATATCTTGTGCTATTGTCTGCAGATGTTGGATAATTCACTGATGCACATCAATATCATGCCAGACGGGAACCCGTCTCATGGAGCGGTTGACCATTTAACCAGTCACAGAGAGCTTCAAGAACCAGAATTGAAAGATGTGAAAATTTTAGTCCTCCCCTCTAAAACAAAATTAGCGCCAGATACCATGGTTGGAGATGACATTTCTTTTCCGAAATCCTCAGTCCTAAAACCGTGCATAACAAAAGACGTTCCTCCTAAGAACAAAAAAAAGCGAGGAGAGCGCAAAGCTGCGCCTGGAGGGTGGAATCTGAAATGTGAGCCTGATACAAATTAAGTTCCCTTTCTTCAGGTAAATGAGGAGAACGTACACACATTGACCATTTCACATATAGGAGATCATGATCACGAGTCAGGATCATTTCCGTTTCTCTTCAATTCAACATCTCCATAACTTATCAATGGTTGAGACTTGATTAAAGATCTCCATTTCCTGTTCTTCTTTCCGAACAAATCACTCATTGACTAGTAATGAAGAGGAAAGATGGAGAGAACTAAATGGAAAGGATTGTGGCTCCATGATCGTTAGAGGGATTAGTTATCCATGATGGTGCTTTGCTTCAAGGCCCCAAGGGTCCTTACCGCCCGATTTTACTGCATGCCATCATCTCATATTCTCCCGCGATGACGACGAAAATTTTGTTGTTGAAGATCTTTCTGTTTCTTTTCCAAGTTGTTAAATTGTTCTTGTTGGTTTTGTTATTTATATGGATTGGTGTTATTCTTATTATTATTATAAATCATCACCACCGTCATCATCCTTAATTCCTTATCCTCACCAATATCGTCATAGTTAAAAATCATTGTCGTCATCAATCATCATATTTGGTCTTGCAGTGTGTTGGTGCTTTGTCAGGGGCTAGGAGCCTTGGAGGTGTCAGTGCGTCAGCATTTGTTGGTGTGTTGAGGGGGCGGTTGGTTGTGAGATATCGGAAATTGCTCAAAGTTGTGGATGAAGCAAGGGGCTGGTTGGTGGCGAGTTGAAAAGGTGTTGGATGGGTGAAGCTGAATATAGCAAGTGAGGTGCTGAATTTAATTGTATTCGATTATGATGTGTAGTCTCACAAAATCAACAGGACAATGAACTCGAACCATGATCACTTTCAAAATTGCCATAAACCATCATGTTTGTGAAACACAAGACAGAAATCAAAACACAATCAACACAATGAATTGAACAGACATTCCAATCTTAAAGACGAAGCAATCGTATCTACAAAACTACTACAATTGACCGAGTCCTTGCAATAAACCGGTCCATCTTCAAATGTAGTCGTATGACATGTACCTGATGAACTCAAAGCTGAACTGGTCTATCAAAGATCCAACTGAAAGGAATAGTAGGTGCCTGCTTTGCCCTCTCTCGGGATCTCTCTTCCAGCCTTCTGATTCTCGGTGGAAGACTACAGACATAATCCTGAGCTTTTTGGGCCTCGGATGAAAGACCAGTAAGTTTCTCGACTTGCCAACGTCCCACTAAGAACTCCAATATGTCAGCATAGTCCCTAGCAGTGTAGACCCCAAGCCTCTGAGCAACAGCGGAAAAATGGTCAAAGAGGTTGTCATCACGACCATCATACATGAGGTGAGCTGGCATAGCAATCTTCTTCTTCATCATGTCAGCGAAACCCAGAAGAGTACCATTGGGGTCAATCTCAAAGAGCTTCTCCACTATTTTGGTATATGCAGTTTCATGTCGCTTTTCATCTGAAGCAATTATACCACATATTTGTGCCAGCTTGAGATCTCCGTGTTCCTTGGCGAGCCTTGCAGTGTTTCCATGGGAAATAAAGGTTGCCCTTTCTTGGAACGATGTGTAAATGAATCCGAGATAAGGGTTGTTTTCAGTCCTAGGGTCCTACATCACATTAATTGGTGAGGTGAGCATTCCATAAACACATATTTTATGCGGTCACCACTGTAAGTTTAATTATTTATAGGCTCTGCGTAAATTAAACTTAACTATCGACATAAAAAGACAGTTGCTTGTTAGAAATATACGATGTGAAGGATGCAGAACATACCATCCCTGACCCAATCAGATACTGAATTGTTTTCTCAATGGCTCTCATGTCGACACGACCAGTCAGATAGAGGTACTTGTTGAGAAGATCACCATGCCTATTTTCTTCAGCTGTCCATGCTCTTGTCCAAATAGCCCATGAAGTAGGACTTGCCCCGGTTTCATCTCTGACTCCATCCAATGTATTAAGCATCGTCTGGTAAGTTGGAAGTGCTTCTTCTGTAATCATATCCCCGACCAACGCAACATAGTGATCATCTGGGATCTCACTTGCCCTCTCTCTGAGCTCCCTGACCTGGTCATAAAAACCCTCTGATGCGGGATCAGGAAGAAAATCTTGAGGCTGCCAACATTTTTCAACGGGTTTTAAATAAATCAAAAGATTCTCTTCTGCCCAATTTTCCATTGATTTAAATATTTCAATCTTCTCTTGTGGCATGGAATGCGTTACTTGAACGTGCACTTCACGGGGTGGTGCGAAAGGCTTTTTCAGACTTTCTACTTCCCTATAATGGCAAAAGTATATCATAAGGAGATGGCACAAAATAGGTCATGTAATTAGTTCAATAGCAACTGCTCGAGTTAAATTCTGTTCTACGACAATTTCATCAGCAAGACACGACGCAAATGAAAACGAATGTGAGGTATACGACCAATCAGTAAACAAAAAAACTCCCAATCAGATAATTTAAGGAACGGGGTAGCAAAAGAAACGCACATATGCCCCGACATGCTCAGGCTGAATCTCAAATTACTAATACCATTCAAAAATCGACTTGTTTACAACATATTAGCCTAATGGCATAATGGCTCCACTAGTAACTGACTTTGGCAAATCAAGATCTACCCTAATCAAGCTCAAACTTCTTCATTAGTAAGCCGTTCTCGTCTGTGTACATCCTCAAAACAAACCCCGAAAACTGAGAAGAGCCTGAAGCACAGAAACACAAGACAGAGAACAATCAACATCAACATCAACATCACTCAAAACTGTCAGTTTCGACATCTTGTCTACCATTAAATAAGCCTTCTTTGACAATTTCACAAAATTTAATAACTGTACGCACAAGTAGCATCTGCATTTGCTATCAAACAGTACTAAACTCTTTACTCTTAACTTCAGGAGAATTAAATTAAATGCCCACCTACCACTATCTATATCACAGAAATGTATAAAACCCAAGTTCCCAACAAATTTTTGATGAATACAATAAATGCCAATAGACTGCAGAACTTCTGCAAGACTATGTACACACACGTACACCGGACGGCCCCATTCTATGTTATGCACTTCATTTAACGATAAATATACTGTAACTACAACGATCTTCCACAAAACCGACTAGACAAACTAAAACACTGTCAAGACGATTAAATCAATCCCCATCTAACATAACATGACAAAACTATTCCACTCCACGCTATCATAAACCTCAATGGTGAAGTGCACAGAAAACCAAAATGGGGAAAAAATCAGACCTCCCAACATTCCCAGACTTCAACAAGAAATATAAAACAACTTTAAATTAGTCATGAATCATGATAAACATATATACTTGTACATGCTACTTCACTCGTTTATATTCTCCG
This sequence comes from Silene noctiflora, assembly GCA_009801015.1. NCBI lineage: Eukaryota > Viridiplantae > Streptophyta > Magnoliopsida > Caryophyllales > Caryophyllaceae > Silene > Silene noctiflora. The sequence continues at coordinate 175,040 of VHZZ01000144.1, forward strand.
CGGTATTTTAATCAAAGGTAAATAAATGATTGGGACGAGATAATACAAGTACAGTGCTATCAAGTTGCAGACTTGCAGGAACAGTAATACAGTATATCAGAGATGCCCATATCAGAAATTCACATTATACTTGCAAAATCAATAACACCAGGACTAAAAGATTGCAACTTTCTATCAAAAAATGGCATTATACAAGAAACCCAACAAATTAATAAACATATTAATCCATTTACAAGAAACATAACATCAGAAAATCTCACTGCCTCAAGGGGTTTCGCAAAAATGCGAGGTAAAAGGGACCGGATGTACACAACCTTACCCGATACTAAAAACAAAACAAAACCCATTAAAAAAATACAAAAAAGAAAGTGAAAGAAAGTTACTTAGGAGAAGGGCTACTAAGAGTAGTAGCCATGATGAATTTAGGAGATCTAAGAGATGGGAATTTGGGAAAAGTATTAGGACATTGAAATGGTGATGAAATTGGATTAAGATTTAGAGACATTGTTGTTGTTGTTTGTTGAAATTTGTTTGTTGTTTTTGTAACAAACAGTTTGAGTTTGAAGGGTTTGGTTATTGTTGTGACCACAACCACACAAAGTTGGAAAGACAAGTGGAAGAGACACTCAAAAGTCTGACTCAAACTTTCAGTTTTTGATCCTCTTTCCTACCAAAATCCACGTTACCTGATGACAAATGTGTGTTTTTGGACTGCCGGTTACCATGCCGAAGCAGAGGGTCGACCTAATTAGGTCGCGAATCGGTTTTTCTCTTAATCTCAATTTGTTTATATTGACTTACTTTCACCTTTTCAAGCAGGAGGTCATCAACCCAATCGTGTCCACATTCCACTACACACATTCCCAATTATGTTTGCGTAATTATTATATACTCCCTCCGATCTAGACAAGTGGTAACATAGGGGAAAAGTGGTTATTTAAGAAAAAGTGTGAAAGTGATGAGTAAAGTAGGAAAGTTTGATTGGGGTCACATGAGTTTAAGTGAATTAAATAGGTAGTTGGTGAGTGGGTGAGTGAATGATAAAGTTGTAAATATATGGTAAATGTAAGGATAATTTAGTCATTTTTCATACCAAATATGGTATGTTACCATTGGTGTGGTTCATCCATTTTAGATAAGTGTTACCATCTGTCTGGATCGGAGAGAGTACTTTTTTTTATCCCTTGTTTTTTTATTGTTCAGTCAATAAAAATTGTACATCTAGAAGGTCACCAAGGTGGTCAATTTTATTCTACAATTGTCACAAATTGACCTTTTAATGTAGAAGGTCACAAATTAACCATCGAAGGCCACCAATTATGCTCTATTAATTATGTCATTAGCATAACCAAGTAAGATCATGACCTAATAATTGACGTTGCTTGGGCATGGTTTAAGAGTCTGTGTAAAACGGGTTTTTGATCGTAGTTATTTTTTCTGACAAATTCTTGTTTCAAACGGTTAATTTTTTTTGAAATAAATAAGACGGGGTTTTGTAACACAATGGTCTAGCTGATGTTACGGCTTATGGAACTTGTTTCTCAAATGTGGCCATATTAGTCTCAAAACTCCGTCTTATTGTTTTAGATGAAAATGGTCAGCTAAAGTGAGACTAACTCTTGTGTTTCTATTGAAATGTTACGGTTATTATCTACTCGGTATGAATTATGAGTTTTAATGCTTGTGAATCCGCTTTGTACGATAACAGATAAAACAGTTATACAAAGAGAATGATCGTTAAATAGAATGGTAAAGGATGCAAAGAATTTGTGAATACATAACAGGTATTGTTAAAGTGTTGTAGTATTTTTTGTTGTCAAAACCGGTATCATGACGGATGGTCATTGCATCAAACCTAATCATATTCATAACTATTGAACATTTTTAGGTCAAACGCCATGACTTTACAGGTTAATCCATGTCCATCTTAAATGCGAATTTGTGAATAAAAATGCGATTTGGACATTATAACCAATAAGTCGTGGTTGTCAAATTGTTTCGGAAACTTTCTTTTCACAATGTACTCCGTACTATGAGCTTAATCGTTCCATAATGGTGATGACACTAATTCTTATCCAATTGATTAACAAAGATCAATAGGAGCGCTTTCACCATATTTAACTATTATTAATGGATAAAATAGACAAATTAATAATAGTCAAAATTGAGTTTGGATGATCATTAAAATTTAAAACACCACACACACTTTCAATATATAAAGTTAAACAAATCACGAGGAGGGATAACCAATAGTTTGTACAAAATATATATACAACATTTGAAAATGGAAAAGGCACGCCCCAAATCAACATCAAGAAACAACAAGTCCGGACTTTTTTTTTTTTGTTGGTGAATAAGAGAAACCAGGATTTTCAACAACTATAACTTATAGTATCACGCAAGTAGAGAGTCAACCAATGCTAAAAACAATGACCATGACATCTCTGCATACATTAAATATTTCATTCATTTCATTGAATTATATACATATCTCAAATGATACAGATCTCACCGCCTGTGATAAGGACCCTAACTATTTTTGCGTGGGTTGGGCTTGGAACACCGGCGAGAGGGTTGGCCGGGATGGTTCTTCGGCTCCGAAAACGGTCTTAAGTCTCATGGGCATGAAAACCCACCAACCTACAAGTATCAAGCTCATCCCAGCCAAAAGAATGATTGTAATATAGACGTTCTCCATTTCTTTCGTTTATTATAGCACAAAAATTGCTACAATAATATGAACGTTTGTACGATTATACTATTGTGTTGTTTCGTTGGTAGAAGAACTAGGTTTGTCTCATATTAAATGACTATTTGAAATGTCATATATATGCATATTATACGTAGATTATAATTAGTCATTGAGTTACTATCGCCGACATCGTACTAAAATATCACTATACAAGTCTACCACTAAGGTTTATTAAAAAAATTATCGTAAAATAATGTGTTCCGAAATCTCCTATATAATAAAAGAATAAAATTTCTCAAAACTTTTCTCTCCAAAAAGGAATCTCCTTAAATAAGAAAATAACACTATATTTTGATAAATTATTATTTTTTTATTAAGATATTATCCTTTAATCTTTTAATCACTATAATTTTTCATAAACTCTAAATTATATTCGTCTAATTAAAATAAAATAAAACTGGTATAAATATAAAAATTATAAATTAGCAACAAAAAATTCATCAAAATTATTTAAGAAAAACTATAAATTGAAATCATTAGTTTTGTAGGAAAAAAAAAATCAATAAAATACATATTTCACGACTTCACATAATTCTCCTAATAAGCTTTCCACTTTTTTTTTTTTTTTTTTTTTTTTTTTTTTTTTTTTCATGTATTAAAATAAAAAGGATGAAACATGGAATTAATAATGCATCAATTTAAATTTTATAAATTAAATAATGCATTAAAATGTAAAAGCTATATATACCGCGCCTTTGTATGTGCAAATTTGTATCCGTGTATTTGTATGTAATGTAGTCTCAGTGCCTATTTGTTGGAAGACGACTAGGTACAATTGTATAAACCTGTACCATATATATATAACTAATGTAGTCTCGTGCCTATTATCGATTCATATCGAGTTATGTGTTGACTCTTAATTAAATTTGACAATTTCCTTGTTTGGAGGAGTGACCATGGCGGTTCCTAAAATGCGTAGATTGGACCCAAAAACAGGGTTCTTATTATATAAACGTAGAAAACTCGTCAAAATTGTTATGTTCTCAGTCAAAACTCTCAAAAATTATGTAATATTGTTTCTCACCAACCTTGTATAAATCTAACATTTTCAAAACAGAAAAATATTACAATGTCAAATTTACTCCACATTATATATAATCGGATTTATTTGTTAAAAAAAAAAAACAATATACAGCCGGATTTATAAAGTGCAGTAAATATCGTAAATAAGTAAAATAAATGAAATCAATAAATAAATCAATAAAATTGCAAAAAGTTCTTAAAATCTTGATAAACTTGTCAAACAGTCCATATTCTTCCATATTGGTGTTCTTGACCAAATTAGATCCCAATTATCACTTTTCACCATCAATTCTTTACATTTGAACTCACTTAAGATTCAACTTAATCATAGATTACACTCTTAAATCTAACAAAAATCGAAACTTTTTGAGGTTTTGATCTGGGCAAAATGCTGTAAATTTTCATACATTCTGATAAATTCCTGAAAATCCCAGGTACCAAATTTGCTTATTTCCATGCTTATAATTCTGTAATTCCTTTCATTAAACTGCTTAATGTTATAATTATAGCTTACCCAGAAAGCAAAGCATCGATCTTGATCTTTATTAATTCGTGTTCTGATTTCTATACTTAATTTTATGTTTAGGGTTTGAGTGATGCAGCTGTAATATTGTAGATTTCAATGAAAATTGAGCTTGATCAGTGAGAATTCATGGAATCACGAGGTGGGTAGTTGTTGCATTTCTTGTTTATTGTTCAGTTAGTTCATGTTTGTTATTCAGATCGATTCAGTTCAGTTCCGATTGTTTCGGTCCAAAAGAAGAACACCCTAATCAGTGGTGGAGCTTGGAGGGGTGCTCGCCCTTGTTGGGCAATGAAAATTCCGACATTTTTAGTTAAAGATTTTGAATTTGTTTTGAGTTTACCTTGTGGCATTTCTCCTTTGCCTCCCCTAAGTAAAAAATTGGGTTTTGCCAATGATCTTAGTTATGTTGTGGTTAAGCTAATTGGATCAGTATTTCGTCCAAGTATTGTGTTTGTTGGGTGATGGTGTTGGTGATGGTGATGATGGCAATGTAATGTTTTTTGTGGTAGGAGTAGGAACATTAATATTTTGTAAGTTTGTTAGTACAGGCCTGAACATATCTTGTAATCTGGTTGAAAGAGTGTACTAATTGGAGGTGTTTTCGTGTTTCTTTTAGGAGTGCCATGTAAGAAAAAAGGAAAGGGGGGATTCTGGGCTTGCTTCATTTGGGGGAATTTGTAAACGGTAGTGGAGGAGAAATAAAAAGGAAAGGTGGAGTAATGGTGGATAGAGGAAGGGAATGAAGATCGGCTAACTAGCTACCCTACAGCAATATAGTGCCGTCAAAAAAATGTAATAATTTCCCAACACCCACTTAATTTTCCCTTCACCACTTCTTATCTTCCATTCATCACCATCATTTTGTCACTTTCTCCTTTATTCTAGGCTCCATTACCCCATAACAATTACCCTAGTCCAGAAAGACCTTAACGTTCATCTATTGAACCACGTTGGTATGCTGAATCCTTCCCTTTTATTTTCGTAGATTTCTGTTAGCCCCTAAAGCATAGCAGCATATTATTTTCCACTTTTTTTTGAAAGTTGGAATATTGTTTCTCGTGTTCATTTTCTTTGTGATATGTGTGTTCATGACTTCACTCATTTTTGCATGACTTCTTTTGTGGATGAAGGTGGTGGTGGTTTTCGGGATACGTCCGCAGTTGTTCTTACCTTAGATTCTGACGAAGTATATATTATTGTTAGCCTGTACTCAAGAACTGACACCCAAGTAATTTACGTCGATCCTACCACTGGAGCTCTTCGGTATTCTGGGAAGTTCGGGGTTGATGTTTTCAAGTCTGAACGCGAAGCTATAAATTTTATCACAAATGGCTCAAAATGGCTGTGCAAGAGTACAATATATGCCAAGGCAATCTTAGGTTACGCTGCCCTAGGAAATTTTGGATTTCTTCTGGTTGCTACTAAAGTGGCTGCTACCATTCCAAATTTACCTGGTGGAGGTTGCGTTTATACTGTGGTGGAGAGTCAATGGATTAAAATCCCATTGCAAAATGCTCAAGCAGTTGGGAAAGGAGAAGCAAATAACATACAAGAATTACCGTTGCTTAACATCGATGGAAAGCATTACTTCTGTGAGACAAGGGACATAAGTAGGCCTTTTCCTAGTCGGATTCCCCTTGATCAGCCGGATGATGAATTTGTTTGGAACGGTTGGTTGTCTTCTCGTTTTAAGAGCATTGGACTTCCTCAGCATTGTGTCATTCTCTTACAGGTCTATAATTCATATTTAATTCTATTTGTGTTGATCCCACACTTCACTGACCATCCGTGACACATGTTTTTGTTGAGGTCGTGACCACAAAATTTTATAGTCTCAGCCTTAGGCTTCTGCCTCCAGGCTTTTGTCCTTGTGATGGATTACTTTCTATCAAATGTTTCTGGAAGTAAGTTGTTTTAGTTTGAGATTATGATATATTAATCCTACTCTGTTAACATAATTTAATGGTGGCCTGAATTTTAAGTCCTTTGTTAAAAAACCCTTGTTGCAAACGAGAGTGGCGGAGGAAAGAGGCTCTTATGATGCAATTGATTCGGTTTCCTCTTAAGAAGAATAGGTTTCAAAGAAATATATTCATTTTTAAGTCTTTGCATGTGAATAAAGTCATAAACGACAGAGTTAGGGTACGTGTCCCCCCCCCCTCTGACTTATTAGAAAAAGGCCAATAAATAACTTATCTTGCCCATAAAGTGCATTAAAATTAGTGCAGTCGTTTGGTTTGCAAGGCAAAGTTTTATACCTCAAGGTCACAGTTCAGATCCGCCCTGCATTCTTTTAGAAGATCCATTGCTAACATAGCTGTCAAATGAGTAGAGTTGGGGAGGTCTCACCGATGTTTAGTTGATAAGGTTTTGTTACAATGCTGTACTTTTCAATGTAGTTCATTTTCCAGTGTCCTCGTATGCAAGAAGAATTATGTTCTGCAGGGTGAAGGGAGGTGAGGAGTTGGATGTTGTTCTTACGGGGCTTGACTAATGTGTTTCATATATTTTTCAGTTTTTCTCAATGAATGTTCCTTTGTTTTGTCTTTGGTTTTCTCTGTTTTTTTTGAGGTGAAGTTTTGCCCTCAGTTTACCGTGAATTAATTTCTTTCTGGTTGAAAATATTTGTCTGTCTTCAGCTCACCAGTTCTAGTCTCCTGTTCTGATATCCATTGCATTACCACTTTTTTTTTTTTTTTTTTTTTTTTTTTTTTTTACTTTTTTAATAGAGCTATAGATTATATTTACTTCATCAAAGGAGCAAAAGTGTACAAAGAGTCCATATATGCAAACACGAGAAAGAGAGCAATTTCATTGTATAATCTTTATTGAAATACCTTCTAAAAGCACTCGTTTCTTTGGATCACAAAGAATTTAGAGTAATGGCCCTTCTCCAAATATATTAGAAGAATGTCTAATCCCTGAAATATTCGAAATTCTGCCCAAGTCACTCACCCTTGCTATATAGCTGGTTTACTCACTTTCTATTGAACCATAGGGATTTGCAGAGTGTCGAAGCTTTGGGGGTTTAGGCCAGCAAGAAGGTCTCGTTGCTCTCATTGCTCGTCGAAGCAGACTGCATCCTGGTACTCGATATTTGGCAAGGGGATTGAATTCATGTTTTGGCACAGGTAAGATCAAGCCGGTACAATCTTTTTCTACCTTCCAAATCCTTTAGAAATTGGTTGCGATTAGGGGTCATGACCTTGATTTAACTCTATGGCTACATCATTTAAACTTATACTGGTATTTACAATCGGGTAAGTTTGAACTATTCTAACGTTTTTTCAAGCAAATTATGATTTTCTATTGTATAGATTCGATATGAACTTTGACCCGATCCTTGAATAAGGTTTTTGGACATAAAGCAGCTGCAGCATATTAAATTTGTCGTCCCTCTGAATTTTAGTCGTGCATTGAGGTGTATAAATTTTCATTGTAACAATAGTGGGGGCGGTTTTTAAAATATATGCTTGATGGATTCTGATTATTCATTTCATTTGCCTATTATAAAGTTTGTGAAGTAACCTCTTTCCTTGTTTTAGTGTTTTTGGTATCCTCTATTAGACTATTAGTAGGCGATTTTTCTCATATTGAGGCATACCAAATCTTTCAGGAAATGAAGTTGAATGTGAACAACTTGTTTGGGTCCCTAAAAGAACTGGCCAGAGTGTTCCGTTCAGTACATACATTTGGCGGAGGGGCTCTATCCCCATCTGGTGGGGTGCCGAACTAAAGATGACTGCAGCCGAGGCAGAGATATATGTCGCTGAACATGATCCGTACAGAGGAAGTGCAGAATACTACCAAAGGTTGAGCAAGCGATATGATGCCCGAGATTTCGTTTTGACTGACGGTGAGACCCAGAAGAAGAACCCTTTGGTCCCAATTGTGTGCATGAACTTGCTAAGGAATGCAGAAGGAAAGTCTGAATGTATATTGGTTCATCATTTTGAGGAATCTGTAAATTTTGTTCGGTCATCTGGGAAACTACCTTCTGCTAGAATCGTGTTAATCAATTATGATTGGCACGCAAGTGTTAAGTCTATCGGCGAGCAGAAAACAATTGAAGGACTTTGGAGACTCCTGAAAGGTCCCACAATTACTGTTGGTATTAGTGAAGGGGATTACTTACATTCACGTCAGCGCATAGGCAACTGTAGAGGTGAAGTCATTTGCACTGACGAGTATGAGGGTGCATTTTGCTTAAGATCACGACAAAATGGAGTTCTGCGCTTTAATTGTGCTGATTCTTTGGATAGAACAAATGCTGCTAGTTATTTTGGAGCTCTACAAGTATTCGTAGAGCAATGTAGAAGGCTGGGTATATCTCTTGACAGTGATGTGGCGTATGATAATCGTTCAGTGGATAATTACAGTGGATATACGGCCCCACTTCCACCAGGCTGGGAAAAACGATCAGATTCCGTAACGGGAAAGACATACTTTATCGATCACAACACCAGGACAACTACATGGAACCACCCATGCCCAGATAAACCATGGAAGAGATTCGATATGACTTTCGAGGAGTTTAAGAGGTCAACAATCTTATCACCTGTATCTATACTAGCAGACATGTTCTTGGTTGCTGGGGATGTGCATGCAACACTTTACACTGGTTCTAAAGCTATGCATAGTCAGATACTCAGCATATTTAATGACGAAGGTGGCAAGTTTAAGCAATTAGCTGCAGCACAAAACATGAAAATAACTCTTCAGAGAAGATACAAGAACGCTGTTGTTGATAGTTCTCGCCAGAAGCAGCTAGAGATGTTCCTTGGGATGAGGCTCTTTAAGCACCTTCCATCAGTTGCCCTTTTTCCTTTGCATGTATGTGATGGCTTCGATGTTTCCATTTCAATGACTATTTGGCAAAATGTTAGCTTTTATTGCAATTGATTTCTTGTGATTACTATGTAGGTTTCTATCCCATGCACCTAATGCTTAGTGATGAAATGGTGTAGAATTACGCATTGCCAGTCTCATAATTTTTCACCTTATTATCCCTTCTCCTTTATGTTTGATACACTAATCCTTCC
>VHZZ01000144.1:194827-237432 GCA_009801015.1 Silene noctiflora
ATCCTTACGAACTTGGAAAATGGGCTAGCCTTTCTGCTATCTAAATGTGATTCATTACTAGAACAAACCACAAAGTTTTTGGTTTTTTCTTTTTTTTTTCCCGATAGAAATTTGGGTACATAGGACAATGGTAAGTCGCTTTGCGATAATTGTCCGGCTGCTGTTATTCTTCTTGTATTATTGTAATTCATGTACCATTCTTGTTCACTTGTACATGAGATTAGATAATAAAATCCTTCTTGTTGCTAAGAACTTCTGGTCTGTTTAGTTGGCTTTATTCGAGGCCATGTTCCACCCGGAGCATGGTCAGCAACAGCAAAAAATAACTTCGATGACTTTACAAATTAAGATAATATCTAACCACACTTTCAGGAATCCAAAACAGATAAGAGGGTCGGATATTTGCTTCCTTTTCATGTATCGATCATTTACCGACTTCGTTTAATCTAATTTAGACTGAAATTGCATCTAACTAAAGACCTAACCAAACACCCATCAAAAACAAATCTTACAAATCTGTTTCAGTTCAATCTTCCTCGTCTATCGCCTACTTAAATTTTGTGGGATTGGAACAAATTTTGTTCATGCAAGTGCCCGTTGATGGATTCATGGCTGGCGTATAGAAATTGTGAAATATGGTTTTAAAAAAAAATTGATTCCAGCATAAAGAATGAGAAATTTTCTATTACACAAATTTGATTCCAGCATCAACTTTACAGAACAAATTTGAAAACTTGCCATTTTTCCTCGAAAGAGAGTAGTTCGTTCGTTTCCATCAATTAGTTAGCTATATGCCTATACCATTCCAAGACGATGATAAAAATAATGGTCACCTGCTTTTCAAATAAAATTTTGGTTATTTGGACTGTTGAGGGTGCATCACTGATGCTCATCATCTGAGTCTTCGGCATCCATACGCTCAATGATCCGTCTTGCTTCTTCCTCAGTGGCAGGGTAAACACTGCGTATCTGCAGCCCTTTTTTCACAGCCTCCGGGCAGACAGTGAAGGTAAAGTAGAATTTATTCGACACCTGATGCAGATTTCACATATGTTGATAGGAAATGTTAACAATAATTTGTATACCAGATAACCGGATTGACCTAGCCTGTATAATAAGATCCCGGACTTGAACCTAAGAATACAAAAATGATCCAAGACTTAAGTTGAACAGGTCTCTGACCAACAGCTAGCCCAGACTTTGCTAGACCTGATACCAATCCGACCCGATATGATCGGCGAGTCATTTGAAATCCCACCTAAAGTAGACCTAAGGCGCATAACCCCGGAATCATGACAGATTGACAGGAACATAAGACATGGTACGTTATGACATGGAACTGAAATGACTAGATGATCTAGATCCTATCCGAACTGAAGTGCATAATAAAACACTAACAGACCTGAAAACCCAGGGTTTGCCAGATCTACCCAGAATCTTAAAGGCTTAGGGTAAACGTCGGTGTATTAATCACATAAAGTAGGATGACAGCAAACATTAGACATACCTCACTGGTCCTTAACTCGGGGCGAGTGACATGAGCAACAACTTCCACATTGATAAGCGGTCGAGCCTGGTTCTCAAGTTCTGTGTACAGTACACAGGACTTCATACGAAGAAAATTCCCAACATCCACCTACAAGCCAAGCTCACATGTTTATTCTGATAAGATATTTACGTTAAGAGTTCAGAAACAATGTGAAGTCACACATTCATAACTAATAGAGAGCCAGCAGATGAACCAACTCACTATATACGTTATCACAAAATCTTATATAAGATGGTGTTGCATGTGAGCCCAACCCATTAACTATCAGTTACCAAGAAGATTATCGTGATCCTGTCTTGAGGTGATATGGCCACAAAAAGTAATTTTAAAATCAAGGCTCAAACTGATATTTAATATCATATCATTAACCTTGTAGCTAAAGGTGGAATACATAAAATTTGGGCGACTCACATGTGAAATTGTCTTATACAAGACTTGCTAATATATTACTACAAGACAGTTAGAACTTAGAAATAGAACAAAGAATCAAAACCGAAGGTAGGAGCTTACAGGCTTAACGAAATCAACATGATCAACTTCAACGAAACGAGGTGCTGCTCCGGCAAAGGTATAAGCTGTGGCAAAAGAAAGTTCAAAGGCTTTACGCATAAGAAAACCACCAAAGATTCGACCATGAATGTTCCTTTGCTGTGGCTGGCAAATAATGGAGCTTTGCAGACAAGTATCTCTTATAAGAATGCTATCTCTGTCAGCCAAAGCTGGCATATCAACGAATATACGCCCTTCACTCAACAGTTCACTAATTCTTCTACTCTCTTGGTTGTCTATCTCACTCCTCTTTTCCATTCTCTTCAATTTCCTCATCTGGTTCCTTGCCTCTGCTTGTTCCCAAAGCAGTTTCTCTTGTTCTGTTTCAGGTGAAATCTTATTTATCGGAGCTGATTTTCCAGTCTCGGCATCACGAGCAACAAAGGTGAAATTCGCTACAAGAGCCTGTTCATCCGTCAACTGAGAAGAATCTGCAAAAGGAGTATACATGTGGATTTTTAGTATCTGATGTTATTTTGAAATATTTAGTGTTTTTATTTAATTTTTAAAAAATTATTTTTTTTTTTTTTTCGGATTTATTACACCTTGTTACCACCAACTTTCTTATATTTTAATATTAGTACACTTTTAACGTATCTCGGACCCTTAAATTTTACTTCGGTTTTCAAAATCGTTTTAATCTTTATCCTCGATTTAAATTTTTAGGTTTTATAAAAGAAAACCGGACTCGGATTTTAAAACCTATAAGTTTACTTTGGCTCCTGTACTATGTTTCACTCCCCTTTTGTTTTTCACTCTCCCTTTTCTGTTTTCACATTTTGAAGTGTGTGTTTACCCATTGACGGTTCTAAACGACGATTCATGTCAGCCTACCCCAAATCATTTTGGGATTAAGACTCTGATGTTGTTGTTGTTGTTGTTGTTGGTATTATATCTGAATCACGACACTACAGTAACCGAATTATCATGATTTGAAGATTACCATTACCATATTTCCATTTTCTAAGCAGCTTGGTTGCATCATTCATGACATGAGGATCACTAGCTGATTACAGGTTCAAGCCTCAAACTAAGATTTAATACCATGATTACTAGTATTACTACGACATGTGAGAATAGAGTAAACCAGAGATATTCTAACCCGACAGTGTCAAATTTACGATGCACCCAATCAGAGATTAGGCCGCAATGATGGTGTCCCGAGGTATATCTCAAACTGAGTTATATACCATGGTTACAACGGAGTCCTCCTATTGAGATATTGTGTATAAAAGTAAATGAAAGAAATTCCACCTGACAGCAAACACTTTACTCAAGTGCTGAATATTTGTATAACTATGGTCTGCTAAATAACATTATGACAGAAAGAGTACCTAGAGAGGATTGCAAAACTTCCAGCTGCATCTCCATGGATGACCTCCCAACCCATGTAACAGCACCAACTAATCTAAGGTCAGTATCAACCCGAATAGGCCGTTTGAGAAGAATCTTATCGACAGAAGCAGTGACCAAAATAAGAGCACTTGCCATGCCATCATTGTTAGAACAGTGCTGCTCAATCATGAAAATGACAAAAAAATGATCATCAATCAATAAGCAGTAACATGTTTTGCGGAACAGTTGTCTAAAAAAAACATGTTTTGCGGAATTGCTTCATGCAATGATAATGTAACATAATAAGAAGAAATGTGACACCTCTAGTACGTTAATAGCTACTACAATCATCGGCCTTTGGTCGAGTAGAAAGATAAAGGTAGTAAGGTAACACCCCTTACAAGTTACAACCATGGTACCAAATTCAACAAGCTAGGGACAAATTTTGTTATTGAGACGCAAAAGTCCTTCCATACAATTCTCACTTTCTTTCCAAGTCATGTGAAAACGGCCATTGTGCTGTTAATTCACTATCACTGCATTCTACCACCCCTCCTACCCCAAACGAACAAAACCCCCCATCTACGGAAACACCTAAGGCATTGGGATAATGTTATTGTCGTGGTAACGGTTGTTGGCAAGACATTGATGTCATCACAATTCACATTACCTATGTCATCATACTCTCTAGTCTTGGCTAACCCATACCCATTATCAACTGAAGCAAACTAATCCAGAATACACTAGCAATTTGGCAATTTGCAACCTCAATCCTCTAGCAATAGAAGCAACCATTGAGCCATGATCATGATCAAATGCATGAATATAACCAGGATTTGTATCCAGGAACGTGAACTATAAATGAAACAAGGTAAACTCGGAAAAAAAATCGAAAATTTCAACTAAAGAATTCAACTTTCCCATTGCTTAGGGGCGCGAACACCCCAACTAGCCCCCCTAGTTCCGCCACTGATCAAATTACTTCACACAATTACCCAACAAACAAAAATACTCAAACAAAAAAACCCATTTCAGCATCAAATTCACAATTTCAAAAAGATTATCAAAAAAACAAAAAAAATGGCAACCTTATACGAAATTGTTCCAGCAAGAGCATCAAGATCTTCAACCAATTTACCCATCCTAATCTCATTCCAAGGATTTCTATACTGTTCTCTCAACACATAATCTTCTGAAAACTTATACTCAACACTTGTTCTACTATTACATGGATTTTTTGAAACCAACCCATTTTCTGAAACTGTCACATTTTCAACACCCCTGTCAAAAATATTGGATCTTGCTTCCCATAATGCGTTTGTGACAGGCGAATGGTACACTCCAGGCCATAAACTAAGTGGTTTTCGTATCGAAGACCCGGCATCTATCGGTGTTGTTGATGGGCTTGGAATTGGAATTTGATCATTTGGGTGTGAATTTATGGTTGAAAAATGTCTGATTTTGGAGAGATTATTATCATTTGGTGTTAATGGTGAATTGGGTGTGTGGATTAATGAAATTAGGAGTTTTAGTGATTGTTTTCTTGGTGAATTATGGATGATCATGGAGGGTTTCAAAAGTTTGTTCATTGCTGAGAATTTGGATGAAGGAAACATTCAGCATCAGTAATTCTATTCCGGGTTAGTGAAACACTTTGTTCGAGGGTAAAGCTGATCCGACTCAATAAGGCTAATTCGAGACTAGATGATCAGAAAAGTGTAACCAAACATGATACGATGAACCCGAGCTCACCTGACCCAAAAGTAAGTGAGCCAAAATGACATAATAGACCCAAAACGAGTTATTTAAGGTAAAATCATGACCTGACTCAAACTCGAAACAACCGAAATGACTCTTAGAGTATAGACCCAAAATGAATTACTTAAAGGTAAAATCTTTACCCAAAATGATCTAAAATGACCCGATTCGGGATTGACCTAACCAAAAATAACCTGAACAAAATTGCATGATAAGTATTGATCCGAAAATGACCTGAGCCGACCCGATTAGCCCTTACTTTTCCCAAGTTGGACAACTAATGGTTAGTGGGTGAACAAGCTCGGATATTGTAGAAAAGGGGTCAGACTTGGATATGACTATTGTGAAACGGGCTAGCCCATTCGGCCCATTAAACGAATAACAACGAGTTCATGAGTTCATCCATGTTAGCAGTCCATATATTTCCAACAAGAAAGGCATTTTGAAGCCTATAGGTTTGTAAATAGCAAAGACTGTAATATAACATAGAACTGACCCAATAGGAAAAAAAGGCCAAGCAAAAATCACAAATTCTCATTTAAAGCGGCACTATTTATCTTAACCTTAAAACGGGTCAAGTATCATAATCATACCACTTGTATATATAAGATAAATATATTGTTTTTCTAAGCATTTTTATAAACACAAGCGACATGTACAGATGTACTTGACCTGTCTTAAACTATAATGTTGTCTTAAGGGTAAGATTATCCGTCAGACTCTCCAAAGTCTTAAACTCTGCCACATCAACTTTCCACTAACTTTTATAATTTCTTTATTGTTCAGACTTACCTCAGATTTTATACATTATCCGTCAGACCCACCTCAGACTTTACTTTTCTATTTTTCCACATTACTTCTTTTTATTTTTACAAAAGAAATGACACATAGGAGCCTCTAATTGAATAATTTTCAATCAGGGTGGGGTCAAGACTCACCTCAAAGTCTTAAGTTGAGTCTTGGATTTCCAAGACCCAACTTAAGACTTTGTCAAGACCAAGGTAGATTATTGGTAGTTTTGTGTGAGTCTTGTCTCAAGACTTACCAAAGTCTTGTCTCAAGACTACCAATAATCTTACCCTTAGAAAGACTTACGAGTAAAAAGTAGTACCACGTAAACACTTGATGTTAGCAGGGCGTCTAAGACCCCGGGCAATCACGGGCGCGGGAATCGCTCCGATTTTAATCACCGAATTTACAATCTTTATTGGTGAAATTCAATACAAATCTCGAAGTATATTACAATATTTATTTATATTTGGGATCTCATTTTTTTTTGTGCTGCATCGAGCCTCCATTTATTTTAAAACGCTCCTAAATGCTATACTGTTAGTATAGTAGTATGTTCTGGAGTGACTGTCAACCTCAACATTGAACCTCAACATTGTATGATTTGTATCCCAGAAGCCTAAGCATGTCACGGGTCTTGATCAGTGTCACTTGATGACGAATTGACGATGACAATGACAATGAGATGCATTTGTGCAAACATCAAACCATTATAGGGGAAACATAAGTTTTGTATAACACGGTTTTATAGAAACGGTCAAAATCAAACTTTTATGTAATTTTCATTTTGCTATAGGTAATGGTGGAGTTTGGGGTGCTCAAAAAGTGATCCATATTAACTACTCGAACTGATCTAGAGCGGTCTATTCGGTCCAGTCTTGTGTGTTTAAAAAAGAAACATGGTGAATGGTCTCTGATCCCGTATAAACTCAGAAAAACCTCAAAATACCCTTTTTAGTTGAAACAATTCGTCCAAACCAGCAAAAAATCGAACTTAATGGGTTCTGGTCGGGTCCTCTCCTAGTCGGTCTGGTCTCCGATTTTGGGATATGGGGGTTATCTGGTCTTGGTTCTTCCTATACGGTGATTCAATGAACACTCTTAGAATCTAGGTGCAGCTAGGCGGGGATAGCAAGGGTGTCCACACTTGCTGGATGACAAAAAAAACATCGTTTTTAGTTAAAACCGTCTTATATAAGTTCTTTTAAGATTGAAACCCAATCATATAAGTTGAAACATTACATGGTCCATGCATGATTAAATCAAAATTAAACTATTTTATCATAAAATCTTGAGTTATGATCTCCTTTCCTAGAAATGCAACATGGAAGTGGGACTTTCACTAATCTTATGTGGTTTAGCATATATGTCGGAGATGTAGTGGCTTGGTTTGGTTAATAGAGGATGTATCTAGTCCCTCATTTTCCCTTAAAACATGATCCACAAATTATACCCTTTAATTCATTTTTGGTCTCTTCCTTTTGGAATTTTTCATTTGAAGTGACACTTATATTATAAGCGTCTTACTTGTGACGGACACTATCCGTTACAAGCTGAAAACGGATAGTGTCTCTCTCACAATAAGACAAGTGAGAGGGCAAGTGGAGGAAAATTGAGCATTTAATGGGTAGTATCACTTGCATATTGTGAGGATGTAACTATCCGTCTTCAGCTTGTGACGGATTGTGTCGTCTTCAATGAGAATTTGTGTTATATTATTGAGGCCTTTCATGAACATTTGTCCTAAAAGGTTTTTGTTCGTTTGATTGATCTTTCCCTTTTAAAGCTTGTGGATATATAGTGTTTAGATTTTAAAGGGTCCTGATTTTCGCAGTTCATATTTTACTCAACACAGTACACTGTTGACAATTTTACCCCTCCCATTTTCCCTATCTAACCCCTCTCTCTAAAATTTTATCTCTAATGTCAAATTCATATTAATTCATCTCAATTTTTCTCAAATATCAAATATTAAATTTTAACGGTTGATGCGATATCGGGGTAGCGTCGGCCGTCGGCCGGGACTACGTACAAGAACATGTACTGCATGAGAAACTTAATGTCAATAATCAATTTCTAACCAATGAGAAACTGTACTGCAAGAACATTTATATTTACATGTTCTGCATGAGAAACTTGTAACCAATGTCGATAATCAATTTGTACTACATTCAACAGCCGTTCCAGCCACGCCCTACAACTGACTTTCACCGTTACTATTTTTTATACCCATTAATTAAGTTACACTCTAAACCCTAATTAAAAAAGAAACTAAATTACAAAAAATATTACAATTAATAAGTAATATAGGATTAACGAATTAATTACATGTTCGTCACTTGAATAATCGTTCATAATTGAAGAATTTTAATYTATATTCGAAGATGGTTAAGGTTTCAGTWTWATAGAGAGAGGAGAGAGAATTAGGTTTAATGTTTTTTTTGGTGAAGGGCAAACAAATGGAAAGTTTGGTACAATAAGTACTGTATTGAGTAAAAAACGTACTGCGAAAATAAATACCGATTGATTTAAATTAATTAATTAATTACGGTTATATATATTTGTAAATTATTCGTTATTTTGGTAATCAATTATTTATTAAAATTTTCTGATTATATTGTATTTAAAATATATATTTTTTTTTTAAAATAGTAAAAATGGAAAATAAACTGATAATTAAATATTGAATCTATTTGCATTCAAACTTTGATCGAGACTCGAGAGGGAAAACATATGACTTTTTCGAGTAAAACTTGGGCTTCGATTCTGGAGCTAAGCCCTAATTCAGCTCAAATTTCTGAGCTGATCGGGATTTATCGCTCTCGGATATCAATTGGCACGGTAATACCCTAGAATGGAGGAGGAACATACACATGGGAAGAAGTCACACAATGTAGAGAATACACCTATTTAAATGATCATGTAGGCATGTCACATTGTCACAATCAATTAATCATGAATTTCTTGTTTTCTAAGCATCTAATTACTTAGCTAGATTAGAATTAAGTTAACAAAGCATCTTGCTTGTGACGGACACTATCCGTCACAAGCTGAAGACGGATTGTGTCCCTCTCACAATAAGGCAAGTGGGAGGACAAGTGGGGGAAAATGGAGTACCTCATGGATATTGGATAGTGTCACTTGTATATTGTGAGAGGGACACTATTCGTTTTCAACTTGTGACGGCGTCTTCAATGAGAATTTGTTTTAAGTTAAATAATGATACTTAGGCATGTGCTAGAACAGCATAGACTTGTTAATTAAGATTAGAATTGCCAACCAAAAAGTGTTGGCATAACTTGAGAAAATCACATGCATTTTTATGCAAATATGGAAGTATTTAATAAAAAGTTTTATTGATTATTAGTAGGAGCCTTGCATGGGACCACGTGACTAGTGCATCGTGCATGAGGTTTTTTAGGGAATATTTATAAAGGAATCTTTATTCTTTCACTTTATTTGCATTAAATTGTGTACAATTTTACACAAAATACAAGCATACCAATCATTTATCCCATCTTCTTTGGTAATGTACCTTTCTTAGTACTTTTACCCTCATCAATTTTCCTACAATAGATGTCATTTTCATGTTAAATAACTTGTTTCACACTTCTCACACATTTATGGCACCCCTTTTTCTTAGGTGACATTCTCAACTTAAATTTATTTCTAGTACTACCATGTTTGAGACAATTACCGATCGTCATCAAAGATGGTACTCGTGAATTCGTGATTATGTTATGTTAAAACGCATCGATTGTGGAAAAAGACAAATCTTAACATATGCTGGTTATATAAAGATGATATTCATGACTCATGAGTGAAGCGTAAAATTGAACTACATTAATATAGTTTGGGTGAAAAAGAGGTTGAATCACACAAACTTGTTTACATAATAATCAACATTACAAGCTTATGTTACAATTTACTGCTATTTATTACAGTACTAGCACAATCTACAGGCAACAAATTGTATGAGGGGTAAAAAAGTTGCAAGAACAACTATATCATATCTATCTACCTAAGAATTCCATTCTCTGCTCTACATGGATTACAATCTTTAGTTGGACATGTACAATTCAGGTAATAAATCGCGGTCGCTATGGAATCGAGGCATTGCATTCTGAAGTTTTTCTGGTTGTTGCAGTCGTATTTTGATGCAATATCGACTGAAACCAGACTGAAACGGCCTTTTTATCGATTTCCATCTGAACCGAGAATTGATATCCTGAGTACTAACCTCTCTAGCACATTGAATCGACTGAAAATGCATATGAGCAGTTAGATGACCCTTGGCTAACCACATCTCTTTTAGGAGAAGGTGTAGGAAGAGTTTGAGGTGAGCCTTTGGTCAAATCTAGTTCACCTCTAACAGTTTCAACGTGTCGAATTTCAGTAAGCATGGCAACAATGTCTTTCATTGAAGGGCGCTCACTAACTCGGGTACTGATACACAAGAACGAGACTGCCAGTGTCTGCAGCATCTCGTGCATCTGAGGATCAGCTCTTCCTCTGAGTTTAGCATCAAGAATGTCAGCTGGATCGCCTTTGCTCTGCAGATGATCGCGGACCCATTGGACTAAATGTGCTCCTCCTAGCAATGTAGGATCTAATGGATGTTTTCCTGTTAGAACTTCTAGGAGAACCACTCCGAAACTGTAGACATCGCTCTTTTCTGTTACTCCTTGCATTGATGCAAATTCTATCAAGAGAGACAAAAACATAAAAATTAGCATCATTAGATATGCGCCTATGGCGAGTTAAGAGAATCAAATGTACACAGCCTTACTGGTGTTCGAATACACAGAGACTTATTTAGACGACTGTGATTTAAGTATACGATGCACAGAGACATGTTATGTAAGAAATCAATGAAACTATACCTGGTGCCATATATCCATAAGAACCAGCTAGCTGAGGTCTTGTACTAGATTTAGCACAATCACTACTTGAACTACTGCTAACAAGTCTTGCTAGCCCAAAATCGGCAAGGTAAGGCTCAAACCTTGGACCCAACAAGACATTCATGGCTTTGACATCCCCGTGGATGATTGCAGGAACGCAGTCATGGTGCAAATAAGCAAGTGCATGAGCGACTCCAAGCACAACATCATATCTAGTTTCCCATTCTGCCCCTCCACCTTTTACAGCACCATGAAGAAGCGAACTCAAGCTTCCATTAGAGAGATAATCATAAAACAACAGCTTCAAACTCCGATTAGATCCCCATCCCAATAGGCGCACTATGTTCTTATGGCGGATTGAGCCCAAAGTCTGAATCTCAGACCTAAATGCGCCTGTCTCATCTGTAGACCACATCTTCTTTACTGCTAGAGTTTCTCCATTAGGCATCATTACCCTATACACAACCCCGGAGCTTCCAGTACCAATAACATTAGCTGATGTTAAATTTTCGATCACATCATCTATCGAAAACTCCATCTTTTGGTAAAGGGTCAATTCCCAAGTATCATCTTCAATATGATTTCCATCAGCAAAACGAGAACGAATTTGCATATAGATAGCAAGTAGTATCAGAACCACACTAATGCTAACTAAGATGGACATAGCCAACTTCATACTTGTTCTACCCCGCTCCACGTGTTGAGTCCCCGGGTTCCTCTCTCCATCAAATAGATAAAGGGCTTTGTTCCCAGCAAGGCTGCTAAGAGGGAGTTTATGGAAAAAAGGGGTGTTCGGAAGCTGCCCCGAAAACTCATTGTAAGACACATTTAATGATACAAGATTTTGTAGGCTTGAAAGGACATTCAAGTTGCCTTCAAGGTGATTATGTGAAAGGTCAAGAACTGCTAGCCTACTAAGGCTTATAAATTGGGTTGGAATTTCACCTGAAAGACGGTTGTAGCTAAGGTTCAAGGAGATCTCCAATGCTGGGAGTTGACCCAACTCTTTTGGTATCTCACCTGATAAATCATTGTTTCCCAAATCTAACAGTTGTAACTTGCTACAAGTTATAATTTCAGCAGGAATTTGCCCGGAAAATCGATTCTTACCAAGATTAAGTTTTGTTAATTCACTCAAAGAACCAACAGTGGGTGACAGTGTACCTGAAATGCGATTATCTGATAAATCTACAAACTGTAGGCTCTTGGGAAGTTCATCAGGCAGTGAACCAGTGAGCCCATTCGAATGAACATCGAAAAATTCCAAGTTTGAGCATCCTGTTATGGAAGTTGGAATACTTCCTGTCAAATGATTTTGGCTCAAATCAAGGAAGTTCAAGCTTTTTAAGTTACCAATTTCAGATGGAATAGTACCACCCAATTTATTCCCGTTCACTCGAAACCTGTACAAATTAGTACAGTTCCCTATATCAGGAGGTATAAACCCGGATAAATTATTCGAAATTAGCAACAATTTAGTGAGATTCCTTAACCCGAAAACCCCATTTGGTATAGTACCGAAAAGGGTATTATAAGAGAAATCAACTGCTTGAAGTTGCTCACATTGGGCAAGACTCACAGGTATGCTTCCTGTAAGTTTATTCTGCCAGGCAAAAAACAAAGTCAAACCCTTCAAGTCTCCAATATTCTCCGGTATCCCACCGGAGATAACATTGTTATCGACTTCAAGATGGGTGAGACGGGTGCATCGGGTGATCTCAGGAGGTATGATTCCTGAAATCTGGTTTACACTCAGCTGTAACTCCTGCAAACCCAACAGATTTCCAAAGCTTCTCGGTATGCTTCCTGTAATCAAATTTTCTGAGAAATCAATTACAGTTAAACCAGTACAGTTCCCAATTTCTTCAGGAATGCTACCCACAATGCTGTTTTGCCATAGCAGCAAACTCTGAAGCTTCTGCAGCTTCCCAATGCTGCTTGGAATCGACCCAGATATCGAATTTTGGTACAGATACAAGTTCTGCAACTCTATACAATTCCCAATCTCATCTGGGATTGACCCAGATAACAAAGAAGTATAAATTGCCAAAGTCTGCAACTTGTTCAGATTTCCAATACTTTTTGGTAATTTTCCTGATAAACTAGTCTCAGCAATGCCGAGTGTTACTAAATTACTGCAATTCCCAATCTCAGAGGGAAGTTCTCCCTTAAGATTCTGATTTCCGCCAACTCGAAACACCTGTAACTTCTTCAACCTCCCAATACTGGCAGGAATTTCACCACTGAGCTGATTATCAAATATCGTAATCTCAACAAGACTCGATAAATTACCAATGTCTGCAGGAATTTCCCCTTGCAGATGGTTCGAATGCAATGACAGTGTCATCAAATTCTGCAG
This sequence comes from Silene noctiflora, assembly GCA_009801015.1. Classification (NCBI taxonomy): domain Eukaryota; kingdom Viridiplantae; phylum Streptophyta; class Magnoliopsida; order Caryophyllales; family Caryophyllaceae; genus Silene; species Silene noctiflora. The sequence goes on from VHZZ01000144.1 coordinate 208,071, forward strand.
ACTGCAGATTGCATCAGGAATTTCACCAGTAATACCATTTTCACTGATATCAATCACAACCAACTGTGTATAATCACCAAATTCTTTTGGAATTTCACCAGTAAGGTTACATGATGACAAAACAAGTTTCGATAGCGATTTCAAAGATTTCAAATTTGATGGTAATGAACCCTGTAAGTCCACTGATTTTATACTTAACTCAGTAACATCACCATTTTCATCACATTTTACACCAAACCAGTTACATGGGTGATTATCAGAAGTTACCCATGTCTTAAAAACATCTAAAGATGATGTCTTTAAGGTTTGTTTCCATTGAAGAAGAGCTTGACCTTGCTCATTAATGGAGACACAACAATGGAAGCATAGAAATAATGATGAAATAAGTAGAAATTTGTATGAAAATGTTTTATTATTGTTATTAGAAGAAGAATTTAATGGGTTAATGAGAATTGCAGGCATTGCTGCTATGAGAAGGAAGGAGAAGATGAGCTTTGGGATTGAAGAATGGGGGGAAACCCCATGTTTTGTTTATACATTAAAAAGCAGTAGCTACTCACCAAGGTTACTTGCACTTGCAATTTTTATATTATTTTCTCTTCTTTACATTTGTTTTTAATAATTTGATTTCCGACTCACTAAATTGGTCGCGCTTCTTTTTACTATGAAAATCGACGTAATTTCTATTTTAACCATTTGAAAACAGTCTCTTCATATGGCCGATAAAGGTCGTGACTCGTGAGAGCACTTGCATCGACGGGACTATTCGCTGTTGTCGACGTTAGACATCCCAGTTGACTTTCCACATTTGGATTTATCTAGACCTGAGAAAATTGACTTGAACGAATTTAATTAGCCTGAATGTTTATTGTTGCAAACTAACTATTATCCCTACAAATCAGAAAGTTACCCATCCCGGTTAATTCGTTTCCAGTTTTAATTTCATTCTGTAATTCACAGAAGTGCTTAAGACACTGGGATAATATCGCGGTTTTTGTTAAATTTATTTATATTTTTATTATATTTTTGTTATTTGCTGTCTAAAAGGGATGGAATGATAGTGATTGAGTTGTTTCCTCTTATCCTCTATTTTGTTTTATGCAGTAATAATTTGGTAGAGGGGATTAAGGTCCATAGTTTTATTACTGTATTGTTTAGTCATGCCCCCACCGTGACCTTAATTGTCTACCTGTTCAGATAGCACCATTTCTTCAAGCAACAAGTTCGTTTGGTTCCAGCAATAAATCTTTTATTTTATAAAACGGTCTTATAATTAAAAATAAAATAATAAATTTAAGTTAATTTGTTTATACTTAACCACTAATTCTTATTTGAGACCGTTTGATGATAACGATTCTTTGCCAATACATTTTCAATGAACTTTGATGCATGTCGACGAGGACCGTTTTATAGTTAATATATAGATAATTTTTATTAGTAATAATTTTAATAACTAATTTACTTTCAATTATAAAACAATCTCATATTAATGTATTTTGAGACCTTAAATTTCTTACCTCATTGTTTACCCTTGGTAAAAGGTAATTAGGATAAAGTAATTTTCATTAGTAATAATTTTATTTTATCCGTGACCATTTTACGACTTTTAAAAGATCAACTCATAATTTTCATTCAAATGTGAAACAGACTCACATCGACTTATTTCAAGACCTTAAATTCTCAACTCAATGTTTACGAGCACGTATAAGAAAAATTTAGAATCTACCGTATATTATTCTCCTGAAGAACCTTAGTTATGCAGTAGTCCGACCCCGTTGGTTTTCATATTTCAATGTAACATTATCAACCAGCATTCTTAACTACAAACCGCTCTAGCTACATACAATGATTGAGTTAATATTCATAGACATAGTTAATAGTATAAACCTCGACATTATTTATCATTTACTCCAAGATCCGCCAGCAATTACTTTATTCTCTTAGCTCTTAATATTTTTTTTCATTTTCCCTATTAATTAATTAAATTAGAGAAAAATTGAACATGGACCATGATGTATAGAGTTTAGTTGAACACAAAAAAAGGTGAGTTGGCCATGTGTATTTATTTGTAGGTTCTCAAATGGTAACTTTCTATTGAATAAAAGAACTTCTTGGGGATGTTTCTGACAACACATCATGTAAATAAATACAAGGAATATCCTGCCACATCAAAAATTCACTTGTTTTTATCCAAATATTTGAGTGAAAAAAGAAGCTCACTTTTTAAACATTTCAAATAGATATGAAAATATTTTTAATCTCTTTTTTAATTTTCTTGTCAACAGTGACGGAGTTACGATTCAAGTTTACGGGACCGGGTGAGAAATTTTAAGGAAATGTGGTAATGATATAAAATATACTCGAAAAAAATTCGGAAATTTTAACTAAAAATTCCAAAAATTTCATGCGAGGGAAGCTCCACCATTGCATTTTAAAGCATGCAAACCATGTATACCAGGTAATTCACGCGAGAGTGACATGCTCGAAATCTATGAGGCATAGTTTCAGGCCATAAACACTGCACAATATTGCTCTTGAGGAGGCTTGAACATGAGACTTTTCAAAATACCCAAGTTTTAGCCACTAAACTCCACCATTTCCGACTTAAACAATGTTTTTTTTACTGATACATATGTAATAGGGATACATGTTAAAAGTTATAATGTGAAAAACCAATTGTTTTAGGATTCGAACGTAACAAGTTTTAGATTTCGAGTTTTGATCGTTTATACTTAAGAATAATCTAAATAATCAAGGATGATACATTGATACTTTACCAGAGGTGTCTAAGGCCACGGACAATCACAGGCGGCGGAAACGGGCCTCCACTTTTGACAACCCCAAATTTATAAACTTTATTGATAAAAGTTAATACAAACCTCGACATATAGTACATGTGCATTCATATTTAGAGCCTCGTATTTTTGTGGTGCATCGGGCCTCCATTTACTCTAAGACGCCCCTCTACTTTACGAGCAAAAAAACGTTGTGCAACTTTGTACTTGGAAACAAATTATGACAACTAGTCTCTATGGACTATTCACTATTGGCATTTTTGTTTTCGTTCGATACTAACTTATGCACGATTTAATATGAACCTTACATATATAATTACCTAATATAAGTTCATTTTGGACCCAAATTTATACTCAATTTTTAGAATACACGTCAGAAAAACCGATATAACATCACAGGAATTAAGTAAATTGTTGTGAGTTAGGTAATGGTTAGATAATGGGTAATATAAGCATGGAATCTACAGAAATACAGAAGAAGTGAAGTGCACATGAAAGCAAAGAAGAGTAAGGCAAAATTAATATAAATAATAATATTCGTTTGCATTTGTTTACTGTCGATGCAGATCTGCCTATGCTGTCGGCTACTCGGCTTACCAGTTTATGTTCAGACCATAAATTATTTAAGAAATTAAATTAATTGCATGTATTAGAGGAGATTGGACAATTTTAGATCACCTAATTATTAAGCATTGTTAATTATGATTATCGATTAATCAAACAAAATTAAGATTATCGGTCGATAGATAATGAATGAGAATAAAATGTTACTATCATGGTCGAGTTTTAATTTGGTGGTTACGGTTTAAAGCTTAACTTTCTAGAACGGTGATTTTCACATAAACCGTGACGTATGGTAAAACTACTAATCGATAAAGTTAGTTGAAAATTGAAAAGTTAACCAAAAATTGAAAGATAACTGATAAGGTAATTGAAAATTAGAAGCTTATACGGTAACTAATTATATAAAAAAATGTTTGACAAATAGTTAGTAACTGATTTTTGGTAAAATAATATGGTAATTATTAGATGGTACGGATTTTCAGTTTATCTAATGCGTTAAAAATCTCATAATACTTTAAACGCGGCCATTCAGTTTGACTTAATACAAGGCGAAGACATGAACATTTTCGTGTTTGTGAATTTATTTCTAGATATATATTTTTTAGGGTCACATCTACAAATAACAATCATAGTTAATAGAATTAAATTTGGTCCAATCCTAGGTCCTACAAATAATTATCAATATTCATTTTGCATTTTAAATAATATAGGAATAATGCCCTTATTATGTTTTATATTATGAGTGTGATTGAAGGAAAAAACAACCAAGAAACTCTTGTTTTAAATTTCAATACCTAATTATTATGAATACCAAAAACTAGGACAAGTTTATTGGGATTGCTATTATAGGAAGGAGTTATTATTGATGAAAATGGCAACCCAAATGTTACCAACTCCAACCAATCAATTCAATCATATTCTTGTCATTATCCTTAATTATTAAATTGGTTCAGACATGAGCATGTCACTCCCAACACCTACATCTCATCAAACCAATAGTAATTTTAATTATATATACTTGATAAACACAAAAACTTCTGAGAGACGGTCTCTCAATAGCGTTATTGAGATACCTCTCACATGATGGGGTGAGAGACCCACTGCTTTTTCTATTTTCCTATTATGTCTCTCACGAGACCTACTGGTTGATAAATTATATGTCAATTAAGGACGATTTTTATGCTGATCGATGATAATTTGTAGAACATTTTACATCTTCTAGGTAATAGTATGATGGTCAATTATCGAGTTCAACTAAAAAGCTGGCTTCTCCGAGCTCAAAAATGCTGTAACTTAATTTAGTAACTTTAATTTCATGTATTTTTTTCCATTATCATCGAGAAAAACAACAACAACAACAATATGCGATTTAGACGTAAGACCTGTTATCTTAATACTCGGATTAATCATAATACTCTAGAACAAGATCTCTTAATAAGTTTGAAATGAATGATTTGTACTATGATTTAAGACAAAATAGTGTGAATCTTAGAAGAAGAGCAATGATGCATCATGTTCTCACATGAGCATGATCTAATTAAACCCATTTTCTTACAAAAATCAGAGATTGTAAAACCAATAATGATCAAAACCTAAGATCTAAACCATGTTATCTATCAAGAGGGTGGATGGCACGTGACCTACTTGATCCAAGATTATTAGTGGAGGAGATTTAATACTTTTTTTTTTTTTAATTATTAAATTAGATGCAACTTTGCAAGATGTTATGGCAATCACATAGTGGACTTCACTCATAACATTATGTATTAACAATATTTTTAAATTTATGTAATTTTTTGGCAAGGTTTTGTATGTTATATTCCTTGGGGGAAAATAAGAATGGTGGTAAATTACTAAATTGTATCGAGAGATTTTTACAAATGTTATTAACTTAAAAATTGAGAATTAAATTACACATTATTTAATGCAATTAATATAAATGTCAAGAATTTTTTTTCCTTTTATAACTCCTTAAATATAACCCTTTTATCATTTCCCTTATATTTATGGCTCGGTTTGGGAAGACAAATAAATTAGCTTATTTAACCAAAATTTCTTATAACTTATTTTTGTGTACTTGTTTGGCAAACAACTTATTACTATTTTATTCAGTAAATAAGCTAATTTAGTAGCATGTCAGAAAAAAACTAACTTATCGTATTTCGTATTTCCTTTTTCTTGGTTACTCTTTCAAAGTTTCAATTTATAACATTGAATAGTACTTATTAGTTATTATGTCATTTTGTGTCATTTTACCATATTACTTTTCAGCCAATTTGCCAAACGATTTTAATATAATCATCTAACTTATAAGTTTTCAACTACCTTACAATCTTTAAACTTTTACCTAATTTTGCCAAACAGAAGCTATGTCGCTATAACATTTATTCAAATGCATTTGTCGAGTTTTCATAGCGGATTTAAAATTGCGAGCGTTCACGAAATTAAAAGTTTTTGAATCTAATTACCTAAATTCTTTGCTGATAAATCAAAGTTTTCTCCGCATATGCTGCCATTAACTTGATTTTTTTTTTTTTTTTTTTTTTTTTTTTTTTTTTTTTTTTTTTAATTACATAGTTAAAGGATTCATCTTTTTCGCATATTGAGGTGTGTGATCACCCCGGGATGGTTATAAGAGATGATTCATGTCAACCGGCTCCAAATCATTTTGGGATTAAGGGCTCTGATGTTGTTGTTGTTGTTGTTAAATGCACTTTTAACTTTATGTTGGGGTTGTTTGTAGTCCTTTAACTTTTAATGGTCGACAAGTTTGGACTTAGAATTAAATCAACTTTTTCCTTTTGGTATTAAAAAGGAGACCAAAATCATGTGCTTCTTTTGTGCTTAAACCCCGGATTAAAGATTTTAAAGGTCAAATCATATACTTTCATACTTCCTTAATGCTGTTCTTCCTTGCCTAACCTTTCCTTAATTTCATGGATTCTGGTGTCCCTCCATCATTTTGTTCATGTGAGATTTGTGACTAATTTTGAGCAAATTTCAATTGGAAAAAAAAAAAAGAGAAAAAAAAGGAGGGCACCTATAAGGCTATGACTAGACCTGGCCAAATGAACGACCCCGACCGGTTTCCCGAGTCATCATTTCCTAGGCTCGCTTGGCTCGCCACTAGCTCTGCCCAATCTGTCTTGAAACGGGCCGGTTGGGGTCCCATCCTTCCAACCCGAGACAATTTAAGAAAGTAGGTAAATCGGGCCATTTAGACTTTAGAGCCAAGTATAGCAACCCGGCCCAACCCTTACCACAACTCATAAAGGCATGGTTTACTTGGTCCGGGTCGACGTGGGTTGGTCCGTTCCGGTGCTAACCGGCTTATCGCCAGGTTCACTTGAGACTATATATATAAAAAAAATTCTCAAATCCAACATTGTTTTTATTATCGCCGTTTTCTAAGCGTTTAGCTTCATAAATTTGCTCTAACTTTTATGCATCCGTTCACCTGAACATGGTTAACATTTACTTGATTAACTAGTACTCTTTGTTTTCTATAAATAAAATGTTCGTCTATAAGGTGAGTTTTCGGCTTTAATATTACAAAAGTTGAAACAACTATATCATTAAATTCTTTAAAAAGCTTTTTCATACGTATCATAATACTAAATCATACTGTATAATTTGAGAAATATTAAAGAGAAAAGTATAGCTTTCGAAATATAAAATTGACTTGTATAACAAACAAAGTAATTTGTGATTTATCAAATTAAATTAAAGTCTTAACTTAGCTAGGTGGATGATGCAACTTTTATGCTTTTTATTTACTCTATTATGACAAAAGCATTTACTATTAAAAATAATGTAAATTATTGTTTTTAACTTTATAGTTTTAAGTCTCCATTAAAAAGCTTTTGTTCTTAAACTCCGGAAAAGAGGTGAGGACAGTTTCCCCCTGGTGGCGCCATTGTATCACCTAGCAATGAATCTAGCATCCCTCATTTTCAGGTCTATTGCTCTCTTTTTATAACGCATTATTGCACTAATTAAAGTTACGGAAATTTCTCATGGTACTCTCGAATTTTGGCAGATTATACATGGTACCCTCTTTTTAAGTTTTTACATAGGGATATTCTGGGAAACAAAAACGTAAACATAGAGATGCCGTATGTTTAAGAGGGATACCATGTGTAATCTGCCAAAGTTCGAGGGTCATTGCCAATGTTGTTAGGATCGGGATTCTACTTTGGATCGATGGGGAAGGTAGGATCGAATTGGTAGAATCGGATCGTAGAATCGCAAGATTCTACAAACTCACTAAATATAATTTTTTATTTGGTAAAAACATATAATTGAAGATCAACACACTTATTTATTAATATTTATTCATAAAATATTGGTAATTAATGGTTTTAGTATCATTGTATGAACATGTTTCTACAACTTACACAAAATTTTGGTTTTACGATGTCATTATATAATAATATATATTAATATTTTTTTTGGTTTTACGATGTCATTATATAATAATTATATATTAATATTTTTATTATGAAATCGGATCGTAGGATGGTATTATGATCCCAACTCTAGAAATTTTCAAATTAATAGGATCGTAAGATTCTACAACCCGGATAGAATCGTAGAATCCAAGATCAGTAAAGCATTTTCGGATTGTAAAATCGTAGAATCGTTGAATCGAATCGCGATTTTGACAACAATCATTGCAAATTTCCAATTTCCGTTAAAGTTATCACATTAATCTTAACAAAATATAGATTTTTTCTACAGATGAGAAAAGGACTTCGTGAAGCTGAACAATACCTTTTTAGAAGCTTTATCTTTATCTTTACCTTTACATAAAACATGTAAAGAAATGACCAGGTCCGAGTTTGTGAGCTGATAATTACGCCCTCTATTCCGGTCATTTTCTTTACCTTTGATTTTGGCACGAATACCAAAAAAAGAGATGACAAATTATTCATTAAAAGTATTCAAATAATAAAAAGGTAAACAATTGACCGAGACACCCTAAAATGGAATAGGTAAACAAATGGTCAAGACAATGACGAAGTTTTTACATTGTGACAAGGAGACATTTGATTCGCATAAAGGTAACGGCATGGTCGATGAGTATTACGCTAAGATGAATGTATTATTTACCGTCTTGAATAAACTCGATAATGTAGTGTTAATTCTCGACACACTTGAATCCCAACACGCAAAAATAAGCTATATAACCTGCTTAAAAATTACAAGAGTTGGTAAACAAATCGCGCTCCTATTTAAGATGTCTCATTTTCCATTTGCCAGGCTTAAGCTATGAAGATTGAAGACTACAAACAAATGAATAGTACAATGATGTAAACAACTAACAAGCTTCAGAGGCATACATAGTCATCTCCCGAATAATCTCATTACGGATGAAGTTAGAGCAGACGTGAGGAATTTCATCCCGGCTGAACCACCGGGGAAGTAGGAAATGGCGTAGTATGTGAGTGCAAGCACCTGCCACAGTTAACAAGACAGCAGATTTATTAAGCTTAGCTAGCAACGTAATTTCCTTTCAAGTTGAGATCAATGACTATAAAAAATCTCGGTTCAATTGGAAAAAGTAACAGGTGGTAATAACAATTAAGAACTATAGTACTACCTTCGTCCCAAATCCTGTTGTCCTAAATATATTACATTGTGAAAATATTAGTTAAAGTTGATATTGTTTGATTATCAAAGTGATAATGGAATACAAATCAAATGGGAGGAGTGTAATTGACCAAGATGTGAGGTTTTTCGTCACAGGATGCCAATAAACAGCAACATGTTAAAAGGCATTCAAAAAATGTCTGATACTAGATGCTAAATAGCCTCTATCACTATTCGCGGTCGCGACCAGTAGAGCTATTTAATACCATGACAACAATAGTAAGCAACATAGAACAGTAGAAAGCGTTTATGAAAAGAGGCATGCAGCTAATACCTGTAAAACAGAAAAAAGAACAGACAAGATGTAGCTATGGAGCACCATGGACACATAGATGGTGCCAACCATACAGCAAAGCATTCCTAGTGAGAAAGGAAGTCTCTGCAACATAAGAGAAGTTCAGTTTAAGTCCTCATTTTTTTTTTTTTTTTTAAAAAACACGCGCATAATAAGAAATCATAACAAGTTAATGTACCTCTTTTGTTGACATGTGAGCTAACTGGTTAGATGGTCCTCTTAGCGCAAAGAATGATCCCACAATGAAGCCACACCCAAGGGTGAAGCATATAGCAAATTTTTGAGGCATCAAGACCATGACAGGAAGGAACATGGTGAAAGCAATGAAGACGAAGAATACCCCAGCAGCTAGTAACAACCCAAAATACATCAACGCTTTTCCAGATGGTACATTACTGGTGGCAGATTGCAGACTACCAGGCAATTCTCTTACCCCTTTAGTAACTCTGATAACACAATTTTAAATAGAATGAGTTATTAAAAATCATCACTTGCATACAACAGACCTTACATAAACGCTTGACTGTACATATACAGATGTATATTCAACGTAAAAGAGTGAATAAGCAGTTAATTATCTACTGAAGAAGTGAGACCAGAGCAAACTACGAGTACTACATTCAAGATGTTGCAGACTTCCAGGGGTTGTCCAATATTGCGTAGTCCGAATATGTTAATGCCTTCTCATGTCTCCGACATAAATGCTAGATACGACATCCTTACAATAGTCCTATAATAGGGGCCTAGAGAGAGCAATTTCAGAGCTTTTTGAAGCTACACAGGTCTTACCTCATAACCTCACTAAGTGGAAGCATTTCTTAATTCTAGAACAAACCACATCAAAGACAAAGGTACAATTCACCCTCTCATACTTATAAAAAATAAGAAAAAAAAAAAAACAAAAAACAAAATTTAGACTATTACGCCGATATGCCCTTTATATCCCTATTAAACTATGGAGATTGGAATGGAAATTAAGTTATGCTTTGAAACATGTTCCAATGCATAATTCCGTCCAATACTTCTTTATTAGGATAGCATATCATGCAAACAAAAGATGGAAGGCAGTATAGCTTGCATCTCCCAACACGCACAAATCCCAATTGAATGAGAAAGCATACAAAATTAGGCTAGATCTAATCAGAATGGGAGTGACTTGAAACTATCAACAAAATAAAAGGGCACAGCCTAAGGTTTCTTCTTCTAATAAGATCCATATTTCATCTGACTTGGAACTATCAAATGAAGACACTAATACACACTTACACTAACCGAAAGAGAAAAATGTTTCATCTTCTAATAAAATCCATATTTCATCTGAAAAGTACCAACTTCATTGGGCAGTGGGCTGAACCTAGATTAGTACAAGAAGCAAAGTGCTGGTTGCCTGGTTGGCCTAGAAAAGTTATAAAACAGAGTCATTACAAGCAAAAAAGCCTAAAATTGCTCGACAAATAGGGAAACTTCAAAGTGATATTAACTTTCAGTATTGGTGATCAATCGTGAATCAAGGTAGCAAACCTTGATGCGGTGGCACTTTGATGTTGCAGTTCAACAAGTCTTGCTTTTCAATCGATCGTATAACCCACATCCTTTGAGTTAGCCTCATGAGACCAAATATTTGACTGTATCAGCCAGATACTAATTGTTACAGTCAAATAACGCTACTTTTGGCAGCCCTATAGGCCTATACACATCGCACATAATCAGTGTGGTAGACTGAATGACCTATATGCTGCTAATTCCATGATCAATTTTCCTAAACTTTCAGTCGGTAACCCCGGTCTTAAGTTTTAACATCACATATATGAGAATTCTCATACTAAACACAAATAGTGCTAAGAGAGCATAACAATGAGGTTTGTGATAATAATAAAGGTAAAGGGTTAAAGGTCCGAGAAACTTAGCAAGCAGCCTGCCGTAAAAGAGGGATTTAAATGCACACAATGTATATGTACTCATTCCGTTCCCCCTCATGACCAATTGAGAAGCATAAAATTTGAGCAAAAGGCTCAAGTACACAAAAAGTAATTAAGTTTATTGCCACCGCAATGTGACACTTGCATCTGAAAACATCAAATAGTAACAAGTGTATGACAATAAAGAGTAACACATCTTTAGATTCTTTACTAATAACCCTCAGATACTTGCGCAATCCAAGAAGTTATCAACCTACCAGTTACCACAATCTCCAACAAGGCAACACCAAAATGTTATAATGATTGGAGACTGGCACTAGCTGCTAGGCTACTCTAATACCAAAATGATCTGTCACAATTCCAACTTGTAGTGATATCCAGTTTGCTCCAATTGCTAAGAAAATGGCAAAATATCTCGCAAGAGAGTATTCAGAGAATTTCTTTCACTTTTCCCTCTTGTAATGGTTCTGAGATTGGTTAATAGAGGCATGCGTGATGCGCTTCGTGTGCATTGGTGAACGTCTTCATCATATATCCTCATCACCTTGTGCATGGTTGAACTAAGATGGCTACCCCCATTTCGGACGCAGTGTGTAAGGGGGTGGTCTAGCACTGAAATAGCGTCCAAAGGATTGTCAAACCTACTCGCCGTTAAAACTGAATTTGAAATTCATTTCATGATTTCAATATCTAGCACTGAACTGAAATCCTGATACTTAGATACATCTCAGTTTTTCTAATACTCCACAAAGAGTTAAATTGGAGTCTTCAATTTCATGAAACAAGGTAAATCATTCATTCAATATACAATATGTTAAGATCATTACGATGGAATAAGATCAAAGGAGTTACCTTTGACTAAGCATAAACATAACCTACTTCACCAATATGCAATTCATGAATACCGAACCCCAATTCACTCCATAAAACGCTAAATCTGAGCTTTCAATATACATCGCAATTCATCTGATCCCTAATACACTTCCACAAAAAGTAAGAGCTTTCAATATATATCTCAGTACTTCTGATCCCTAATACACTCTACAATACGCTGAATTCGTGTTTTCAATGTCATTACACAAGGCAAATCCTTTAAAATTCAGCATCTCAAGATCATAAGAGTTGCCTTCGGCTCATCATAAACATTACCTAATATCCAATTTATAATTATCGACCCCAAATACACTCCACATAATGCTAAATTCGAGCTTTCAATAGATATCTATTTCAAATACCTAATACATTCCACAAAACACTAATTTGAGCTTCCAATATAATTCTCAGTTCTTCTGATCCCTACTACACCCCACAAGACGCTAAACACTAAATTTCAGCTTTCCAAATACATCTCGGTTCTTATGATCCCTAATACACTCCACAAAACGCTAAATTCTATATCTAAATTCTTCTGATCCCTAATACACCCCTCGAAAGCCAAAATTCCAGCGTTCAACGTCATTACACAAGGCAAATCCACGATATACAACATTTTCAAGATCAATACGATCAAAGGAGTTATTCCCTACTTATATCTCCCGGTTCTTCTGATCCCTAATACGCTCCACAAAAAGCTAAATTGAGCTCTCAACATTTATCGTAGTTCTTCTGATCCCTAATACACCCCACAAGAAGCTAAATTCGAGCTTTCCAAATACATCTCTGTTCTATGATCCCTTATACAGTCCACAAAGCGCTACGAGTACATTCTATATCTCAATTCTTCTGATCCCTAATACACTACACAAAACGCTAAATTCGAGCACTCAATATCATTTCACAAGGCGAATCCTTCAACATTCAACACTTCAACATCAATAAAATCAAAGAAATTACCTTTGATTCATCATTAACATCACCGAATTCATCAATATCCAATTCACAAAATACTAAACCAATGCCGCATCAAAACAAACAGTAATTGAATTCGACAAACATTTAACAAAACAATCAAATCGAAAAACAGCAATTAATTACGGAAGGGGGTAACATACGAGCTGAAAGTGCCGGAAACGGTGTCATTAGCAGATCGGACAGCGGATTCAATATCAAAACCTAAAGCGGAAGAGAAATCACCGGAGCCGGAGACGGTATCTTGAGAAGACGCATATGAATTCCAATCAGCTAACAGTGAAGTTGACGGCTTTGTCGAAGAAGTCGCAGTAGTTGGTAAAGCTTCGTCGCCGCCGGTAAACCATGCTTGAGCAGATTTCATGGTTTACTGTGGTTAATTGAATTGTAGAGGTAATTTGGGTTGAATTTTGGGGTAATTTTAAGGGAAGAATGAAGGATTGGAGTTTGATCAAGGGAGTTTGGGTTTGGGAACCTTGCTAAGAAATTGACCAAGATGGATGGGTAGTGCCAGTTGCCGGAATATACGACCAGTTGTATTAAATTTAAAAAATTACTCGTATAACGTAACTCGGAAATTTTAAAACGCTCAGACAAGTTAGGGTACAAGTTCCATTAGATTTGATATGGTTATAACTTGTACTATTTGAGCTAGGGGTGGTCAAACAGGTGGGTCGGGCTAGGTTGGGCTTATCCGGTAGCTTGGCCTAGAGGACCCGGAACCTGCTTGAGATAAGGGGAAGGTGCATGCGGGCTTAGGGCGAGCCTGGGTCGAGAAACGGGTCCGGTTTAATATTATGAACTCGGAACCTGCGTGGGATATAGGGGGGTTGAGTCGAGCCCAAAAATGACCCAAGGGTGGTGGGTGTCGGCCCTTATATTTGACCAGTCTTAGTTTGAGCTTTAATTCTATTTGTGTAGTGTTAGTGGAAAATGAAGTAGGCTCGCAGGGAATGAAGGTAATTGATTATTTTTGGATAATAAAGGTTAAATAATAAGAAAAAGTAAGAGGAGATAGGTGATTATTAATGGGTGTGGCACCGTGGCTGTGTAGAGGGTAATAAAAGACGGAGGTGGAAGTTTGAGTGAGCGTCGACCCACCGAAAGGGGAAGGTGATTTGAACGAAGTAATAGTATGTAGGCGTGAAACTTTAAAAGTGACTCAAACAAGGCAACACTATATTCAAGATGTCAAAAGGCGACTTAGATAAGGTAGTGAGGTCTTAGCTTAGTGGTTAAGACTGAGGTTTCGTGATAATATGTCACGAGTTCGATACCCCTTCTTCTTTATATTGTACTGGCCTTGCGTCTCATTTGACAAAAAAAAAAAAAAAAAAACTGGTTCTCAAGCAAACTATATAGGGGTAATGTCCACAATATCTACTTCCATCCCGTCATTTGTTTATCAATTCCGTTGATAAACAATTAGAAATTGTCAGTCTTTGTATAAAAAAGAAAGTTAAACAATTAACGGGAACTAAGGGAGTACAAGATAACCGATGATAATCCATCTTTTGTTCTTTGCAGACATCAAAACAGTGGAATTCATTACAATGCAATTTTGCAAGTAGAAAGCAATTAGCAATGCATTATGAAAGTACTTTTTTTTAGTTAATACAATAGATTTCTCTAGTATATATAATACGTAGTACATTTTACAAAGGTAGGTAAAACACATTTCCCTTGAGAAATTTGGGAATGATGTGGACTATATATAGGGTCGTGCTAACGTCAATCGGAAATCCCTTCTGCCACTCAATTTTGAGTGCGGGATTAAAATAATGTAAACACATGCTCTTACAAAATTGAGTGGCAGAAGAGAGAGGAGATTTTCGAGTGACGTTATCATCACCCTATATATCTATCATCGATTAGTGTATACTTGCCAATAACCTTTGGAGTGCTTGGTATGACAAAATAATATGCTTGCTATCAAGCTTGCGAGTTTCGGCTGGATATCAATTGTCTCACTAATTTTACATCATAGTAGCATGACTCACACAGCCATACTCAGAACCTACATGTTGGCGGAGTACGGCAGAATGTTAAGAGAACTGCGCCGGGTATCAGCAGCATGTTGGCGTAGTACTATAAAATGGGCACGATAATCATCACCCACAACATCAACAATTCCAACGACTCCCTTAGACCATCGTGCCATTTGAGTAGACGAAAAACGAAAACAAGATGCACTTTTGCGACTACTGCGTAAAAAAGAAATGTGAAGAGAAAGACAAAACCGTCCTCCGATGGAGAAAAATTCTCAATGTTGTAGATAATGTACAAGTAGAAGTAATACTTTATGACAGTAATCTTTGATACAAAGACAAATATTTACTATATACATTTATACACATTTTATCTGTAATTAAAATCCAATGACTTTCCACATTGTATGAATAACATACAAAAAGAAAACAAATGAAGAATGTTGTGTGTACCAGGTGAAAGATGACACCCACATTATTTCTACATACAAACATTACAAAATTCAAGGCTAATCAATGACAATGAACATGTTGCCTTGAGAGAGTTGGGAATGAGGTATATATGGGCCGTGCTAATGCTACTCGGAAATCCCTTCTGCCACTCGATTTTTGTCAGTACGGGATTGAAATAACGTAACATAACCTCCCATAAATTGACTGGCAGAAGAGATTTTCGAGTGACATAACCATTACGGCATTACCTTATACTATATATCATCGAATAGTGTATGCTTGCCAATAACCTTTGGTATGCTTGGTATGACAAAAGACATTCGGCACATGCTTGACAACGGAATAGCAGGATTGTCCTGGTAAAATGAGATTAGTGAAATGTGATGGCATATTATAGAAGTTGAGTGTTTTCAAAGTGTAGAGGTACTTGATGTGGGTAGGTACTTGCAAATTCCTGCTTTCGCCAATCGACATCTCCTCGAGAAGAGGCAAAGCTCCTTTCGACATAGACAAGGACTTCAGACCGTGCAAGTCCAAGAGATGCAATATCTTAAGTTTCTGAAATCCATAACTTGCAATTGCTAACTTTTCCCCAACATATGCCTCAACCAGTTGAAGCTCCACCAAATTAGGTAACAACTGTAGAGTCTCGAGAGGATCGACATGAAGATTAGACCACCTTAGACGAATTTTTACTAGGCCATGAAGCTCATATACCCAAGTGGGAAATACGGCTAAGGGCCCGTTTAAGCATAGATGCTTAAGCGCCATAGGAGGAGATGTGACCTTCCCTAGATCAATAGTTTCAGTCTTGCTTATTGCAAATATGGTGAATGATTGGAGATGTTTCATCACATCAACCACAGAACATAAAGCCTCACTTTCATTCATCCTGAGACCCATGATTCCTAGCTTTCGTAACTTTGTCAAACATCTCAACTCCGTCGCCCAAGTTCTATGTCCAAGATTCAAATCCAAAAACCCGAGCTTTTGAAGTTCCAAACATTTCCCCAGTGACCCTTCTGGTATCGTCACTCCATTAATATTTAAGCAATGACCAGAAAACCCAAAATCATACTCATAATAGTATCCAAGAAGATGTCGCAACTTTCTAAGTTGGTTTATTTCTTTGGGGAGGTCGGAAATAAAGGTTTGCTTCAAATCCAATGTTTGGAGATTCTCAAGCTTACCAATAGTACTTGGTAGTGCTGAAACTCGTGTGCATCTCAAGCTTAAGTAACGTAAGTTAAGTAACATCCCTATTTCTCTCGGAATAACGTCTATCGGAGCATTAAACAGATCAAGCACTTTCAACAGGTTAGTACTCTTAAAGAATGCTTTGTCGAACACTATCGGCATGACTTCTAGTTTTACCTCAATTACAAATAGACTACGAATGCTTGATTGGCCTTGGGTTATACTGCCCAAGAATTCAGGAGCATTGGAGTTGTGATCCTCGTGAATGGACAAACGCCTAGATTTTACGTTGCCAACAGGGTCGTCCTTTGAGAGGATTTTGCAAAAGCTCAATTCTTCCAACTTGGCTAAAATCATTTCATGAAGGAATTCACTTTGTAAACCCAAGCTTCTAACTTTTCCCGAAGGATCAGTGGACTTCACTTCGATCATACTCATATTGATAAGCTCAGACACATATTCTTGTGCAACTTCTTCAAGGGTTAAACTCCCTCTTGTTTGAATGATAAACCCTTCTGCTATCCATAACCGAATTAGTCTCATTCGACTAATTGGTTGCCCTTTCGGAAACATCCCGAAGTACAAAAAGCAAGGCTTAAGGTAAAAGGGTAAATCATAATAATTTTGCATAAAGGTTTTCTGAACCCCTGATAGTTGACGGTTTGTAGCTAAATAAAACCCAAGGCTTTGACCTACCCTTTCCCATTCCTCCATATCATCTGCCTTAGCCGAAAGAAGCCTACTTATAGAGATTATTGCTGGAGGTAAGCCGCCACACTTTCTTACGATCCCACGAGCCAAGTCCTTTAAAGATGAAGGGCAATTTCCTCCCGACCTCTGAAATGTCTTCCTGCAGAAAAGTTCCCATGCCTTTTCTGAAGGTAGTGGTTTGAGTTTGTACAAACCATCAGTAGCTCCATCTAACCATGTATAAGCTACACTCTCATAGCGTGTAGTTAGAATTATTTTGCTTCCTTTATCGTTAAAAGGCAACACAGTTTTGACATAAGTTGGCAACTCTGTGTCTGCTTCTTGAACGTCATCAAAAACAACCATGTACCTGTGGGAATATTCCTCTAATGGTTAAGAAACTTCGGTTACGTATGTATCTAGAAATGGAATGAAAATATGATCTAAAATCTACTCAAAATACTTAAATACACACAATCTCTACTCGAATTACATGTAAGTTGTAACTACAACATTTTTCTGTCTATATGTACGTAGATATTATACCCTTAAACTTTGTACTGTACTAATTTCCAGTAGCTCGCTTCCTTACTAACTACAAGTATTATCTCATACATTAGGATTTCATGAAAAAAATTCTATTTCCAATAGAGCGAACGACGTATTATTCTTTGGTTGTGGATTATAATGGCCTAAAGCAAAATTACTCACTAAAGAAGTTCCACATCTTTCATTGTGTGGTAACAGTCATTCTATTAAGTTTTCGCATCTTGGGTCATTCAGAAGGTTGCCGTTGTGTTGCTACTACAAGAGTAATTAAGGTTGCGTACATGGTACATCTGACGCCCCAATTGTGGGAGCCCTTGAGGGATTGGGTTGTTGTAGGATTCTATAGAATTGGACAATGTATATTATGATTGTAAGTTACAACTATTTATATTGTCCTCATTGACAAAGAGATGGTAGTTTAGAAAAAAAAATGATGAAGTAACATAATTACCATTCAACTAAAAAGAAACAAGAACAATATAAAACAGGATGAAATATTTACAGCTTTTTTAACCAGAATTAATACAGAATCTTCATTGTTTTTATTTACCATATTCAGGATGGGCCAAGTAATAAGGGAGGATGACTGGAAAAGATAAGGACAAAATATAAAGGACGATGAAGTAAAGTACCTTTTATCTTTCAAATAGTTTCGAAGCACTCGTACAAGGGTCTTTTTATCCATAGAGCCGACTTCACTGATATTTCGAACTTGGGTTGCATCCGTAAACTGCAAAAGCATGCTCCTTAAAATGTCGCTATGTCGTTTAGGAGGCGATACTGGAATCCAGGCACGTAGTGGAAAGTGAGACCTCAACATCTTATCATGGTAAACACTGGTAACAACAGTTGTCTTTCCTAATCCTCTCATACCAACCACGGCTATTATCGAAGGTGTCAAATCAACATTCCGTAATTTGAATAACTCAGTTATTTCCCTTTTAGCGACATCATCTCCAACATGATCAGCACCCACATTAGCGGTACATAAAAAGTAAGACGTGGTTAGTTTCTCTTGAGGGCTCAATTGTACTTTCCCTTGCGACCCATTCCCACTACCATCGAAAGATCGGTAAGAATCTTTTGTCTTGGCGTAATAGAGCACTCTTTCCCGCAAGCCTTTGATGTTTGAAGCCATACTTCGGACTTCAAAAGAGAGAAATTGTTTGGTTTTAGAATAAGCACTTTCTTTCAAGTATAGCTGGTAACGTTCAATGGCATCCTCTATATCATACGCCAACAGTCTAACTTGTCTCACCCACTCTTTAGCGTCGTCATCTCCTTCAATTCGCTCTTCCGCGTTCTTTAGAAATACTGCAATTCTTTGCAACTCATCCTTGATAGCATTTACGTCATCCTTGAGCCCAGAGAGTAATGAAATTTCGCCGCTAACAATTGGTGTTAATGTTCCAAGAACAACCTGAATTACGCCGTAAACATCTCCCATTTCTGTTTAGACCCTTGCTTAGTAAATAACCTGTATGGCTGTATTGATATAGGGAGTACTTATCTGCAGCAACAAGTAGTTATCCATTAGGGCCGAAAATCATTTTAAACTTGATGCAGTTTATCTCAGGGAACATAAAGCAAACAATGTACTCGTACTTACGCTAAGTACTACTTCCTCCGTTCCATTGAATTACTTACGCTAAGAGTTTCTAAAGGTCACAAATCGATGAAACAGAGGAAGTACTACGTAACACTCACATTTTACTCATTTTTGGCAGCTAGTTATTGCTCGTTTTGCATAACAGAGTCAACATTTAATGAAGTCATCTTTGAAGTACTATATGTAAATACTGTAGATAGCTAAACATAATTTATGTAGATCATATTAACATACGATTTCTGCTACATGGTTGTGAACTTGTGATAGGCTTTGTTTGGAAAATAGCAGATTGACCAATTCTTAGCATATTGACGGCTTTTAGCAAGTTTAACTAGCTGATATGTTACGGTTGTTTGATAGACAGTATATTCAAATAGTAGACTGGGTACAATTTACGAATTTACAATCAGCATATTTAATTATTACGGAGTATATTTTTTAAAAATGACCTTTTTACCCTTGGGAAAACATATAACCCAACATTCATCTATAATTTGTTCATTTCCTTATTCTTCATTTTACAAGAAAGGGATACATATCAAACACCATGAACAAATTATGCTAATTAAATAAGCTAGTTAGAGTTGTCAACAAAATTTGCCAGTTATAATCTGTTTTCGCAACCTAATTCTGCCAATATAATCAGTTACAGTAGTTAGTCATAGTGTTTATTGAGAGAATGAGTACAACAGTCAAGCAAAACTCAATTCAAGCTAATTAACCTTTTCATTATTTAATCTATCAAAAAAAAGACTGGTCATTTCCTTTTCATGATTAAATCCTAACCTAAACCTATCTTGATCCAGGTTTGTCATGTTATTCAGTTTGATCATTCCCATGTTATACTCCAGGTCAACAATGAGTTAAAAGCGGATAATAGGTCAACCAATAGAACGGGTCATGTTTTGACAGGTTTACCAACATATTTAAGAGTCAATAAGTACAATTCATCCATAATTTTCATGAAAACATATACCTGTATCGTGATTCTTCGTAAGGCATACATACCATCCTCAAATTTTGATACACTATATTTGTGTCATTTTTATACATACATACAGTTCTCATATCTCGACACACTGTTTCATATTACATGCCTCTTACACTAAGTCACTAAGAGTTTACAGATATAATTTATTGTTATTTTATCAAGTAAATATTTTTTTTAATGTTAAACAAGAAGTCATTCAACAATTTATAACAAGGGTCTTGTGTAATAAATCGGCAAGAAATCAAATACAAACAGGGAGATACCGTAAACTAAAAAACACACAAAATAAAATAACGCGATTTACATAAGAGTACGAACCTCGTTTGTCGGTATCGGACTGGGGTATGTTTCTGCAAAGATAGTTAAATCATCAATTAATTAAGATGTTAAGAGGGAGTAATGTAATACCAACTAAATGATAAATTTTTGTGGGTTCATATAGTTTTATACTTTTATACAATTATGAGAGTACTGAGATACTGCTCACCATGTTTTCCCAGACTCTTTAAATTACTAAAGGTGACATCCTGGTTTATTGACTAAATATTTTTTGTCTCCAAAAAGAGTTGACTTTATATTTTATATAGTCAAGTAGTTCACTCATAGAGAAAATGGTAGTTCTAAAAAAACACGGTGCATATATAATATACAAAATCAACTTGTTAGTCATGTGTTGAAGAATCAATCATGGAACTTGTCTCTTGACCAAAATTATTATTATTTGTAGTATCCATGAATGATTACCATCTAGGCTTAATGAGCGTTTCTAAAGGTCACAAATGTATTAATGTATCGCTTGAATATAAAAATTGGCTAAATTAATAAAAATACTCTATAATTTATTTTAAAATTGCACATATATATGTAAAATTATAAGGAGTAAGAGAGATTTCATGCATAGAATTAAGTATTTCAATATAAATCAATCTAGGTTGGTTGCAAGTGTCGCGTGTCCGACACGACACAACCCTCCATTTTCGACAAAAACTTTAATACTTCTCACAAAAGAACCATGCCCGATGCTCCAACATTCTTTTGTGTTCCATACCTGTCGGCGAGTCAGGGTAACATAGAAACTGGATTTACAACATGATTCCATTAAAAGCAAAAGTTGGGCTGGTTCATTGTTAGTTAAATCTACCAGGATCAATTATCACATTTGAAATTAAGGAGACTAAATACCACATAATCAAAGTTAATGGGGTCAATTTTCACTTTTGTGGTTCGAAAACCGACTAGAACGGTCAAACTCTAAAACAAGTCGAAAACCGAAACACGGTTAGAATGACTAGGACAACACAATTGGATGCTTTTAAAATGATTATTTCGTATTATTATGAATGCACCAATCCTCATAAAAGGAAGAACATTTCCAAGTCCAAAGGAATCTCATAATTAGAAGTTGTTTATATAATGGCCTAGTAGCTTGATAATGTCAATGTTCTTGAACCTACAGGCATCATAGTGTAAGTACAGATGAATTATTGCAACTTGATTTTCATCAGCCAATAAGCCATGTCCCCTAACAGTCTAATGATTTAACTACAACTTTGTGATAAGGATTCCAACGCATCTGTATAGCAATTTTGAAGTCTTCAAAAGTCAAACAAAACTCTTGTGATCAATTTATTATTCTTTTTTTTTGAATTTTTTTGTCAAAAACTACCTAGTATTTACCTCATTTTCATAAATACTACCTAAAGTTTTTAATTTTGCTAGAAACTACCTAATATTTTATACCTTTTGTCGAACACTACCAAATTGAAATTAATGAGCAAATTCGACAATCTTTTTGCCAAATTAACTAAATTTCCGACAAACAAATGAAAATGCCAATCAAATTAGTCATCATTTCGTCCAAATTAGCCACAATCTCAGCCAAACTAGTCAAAATTGTAGTAAACAAAATTGAAGTACTAAGTTAGTAGCTAATCAAAACAGTTGACGGTGGTTAAGTAAGTAAATAATGTATGTAATATGCCAAAAATAATGTTTTCGAGTTAGAATTTTGTCTAATTTGATCGGAAATTTCAATTTGGTAGTATTAGCATAAATATTAGGTAGTTTCTCGCAAAATTAAAAAATTTAGGTAGTATTTATGAAAATGAGGTAAATATTAGGTAGTTTTTGACAAAAAACTCTTTTTTGTTATATATATATATAATATAAAGGTGAAATTTAGCGATTACTTAGCCTACCGAGCTTAGTTTGAAGAGGCGCAAGGCGCACCAAGGCGCTAAGGGGCTGAGGCGCGCACCTTTTAGATGCGAGACGCCTGATTTTTGGAACTTAATTTTTATTTCCCGAATAAAATTTTGGGCAACAATACCCTTTTTAGGAGTTTTCAAGTTGTAAAATTTAGGAATAATGGAAAAAAAAGGCATATGTAAAGATATAGACTAATGAACCTCGCTAAGTGAGCTTTATCTAAAAGGCGCACCTAAAGTGCACCAAGGCATTTTGGATAGTGCCTCATCAAGGCGCTTAGGCGCACTCGAGGCGCTTTTTCAAACCAAGCTACCGAACCTATCAATAATAGAGAGGCGGGCAGAGAGCCAGCTAAGCCATATTTTACCAGGATTATATTGGGCGTGTATTGAATAAACCCGGTAAATATATACTACAGTAATATGTTAATAAGAAGTATCATATATCAATAATTCTTTTTTTTTTCAGGATTGAAGACTTTTTATTCATGAAAGTTTCACCTCAGACCAATTCATTCTCAAAATTTTATTGATATTTGGGTTGACATTTCATATATTTTAACTAACAAGCCAGCCATATAACCTCCTTTATTAGTTTGATAGTTTACTGTGAAACCAGCTCCTTGGAAAAAAAGTTAACTTATCATGTACTCAGAATATCACTGGGTATGAGGAAAAAAAAAATTGTAGTATCTTGTGTTGAAATGGATGTAAACTAAATTTTAAAAGCAATTTATTTATTTCCATGTAAGATAACATATCATTTTAAAATAACATATAAGTCTTAGGGCACTTCAAAACATTAAAAGTCGTCGTAGCGGAAGAAGGGCACATTAACACCTCTCATAATAATTTAAAGAGTATATATTAAATGCAAGTTTCAAATATATACGTTTTTGAGAAAGAAAAATATGTAAACTGAATGGAGCAATTAACTACAAAAAGTTGGTAAAGAGAAATAATACTGATTTAACTGGTTATTGTATGAATATTTTATTTGTTCTCACCAAATTGTATATAAATATTGGTTCTCACCAATTTGTATATAATTATGGATATTATATTTGGTTCAACCCAAATAAATATTGCTTCTTAAACGCACAAAGAAGTACTTGACTCGATCTTTTGTGTTCTGTATTCTTGAGCGGGTTGCTAGTTGACTTTATGTATATTATAAATTGTAATACGTAGTCAATACTCATTAGCAACTTGATGTTTCATGTGAAGAGGCACATAGGCTTGACGACTACTATCTCCATACCCAAACCTTCGTTGCAGTATAAAAAGCATTTGAATTGACGAATGAGGGATTCACATTTACTTAGTACATCATTAATCTCTCTTCAATGATGAACTAGTAAAGAGGAATGAATGTCAGTTAAAACACAATTATCCACAATTATCCGATAAGACGGTTGTACAGTGTACAATTGTCTTGCAACACTTGTGCACCTCATTAGGCCATACCAAATTCTTGTACCAACAACCTAAAAAGGTATGTATATTAAAACTTCCATCTTTATGATATTACATACTATATCGTGTACCTCAATAATCAATACATATGTTCGATAAATTGATGATTCTAGACAATCTGGTGTATATTCTTGACGATGATTCTAGTTCCGTAATCATCTTTTTCCTTCATTTTACAAAACTATTAGACTACGTATGTTGTTAGGTCATTTTGGGAGCTACATTCAATGTCTACAAATTTTAGTCTAATGACTTAAATTGTATTTAGGTTTGGCGGCGCATTTCAACTAGCTTAAGTAATTTTTAACTACGTAGCTTATTTTGACGTCTATTTCATCTAAGTGTTTTATTTTGTAAATGTTTGATAAATTGCCTAGCTGGAACAAAACAAAATTCCTAATAGTTTTGGAAAAAAAAAGGTAATTTTTCATATTTTGGTTCAACATCTATCGTGGTTAATTAGCAAAATAATATTAAAGATGTTATTTTACAGAGCACCAAAAATCGTTTACCATTGAACTAGTTTTACCAAACTTTTAACCCTTTGTTTCGATTGGGGAATTGGGAGGGAAAGGAAGGGAAGGGATTTGGAAGGACTAATTTCTTTTGTTTAGTTGGCAAATTGAGGGTGGAGGGAAATTGTACTACAAACAAAATTATCTTTCTTCCAACAAAAGAAAAATTTGGAAGGAAAAATGCCTCTCATCATTCCCCCTCTTTCCCTTCCCTCTTCTCCCTTGGCCCTCCCCTCCCTTTCGTTCCAGTTTTTGTATCCAAACAAGGCCTAAAACTAATTAGTTATTAACTTATCGGAATTTAATTTTTAACTACCTTCTCAACTATCTCTTCCATTCCGGCCTATAGTTATCTATTTCTATTTTTGGGCGTATGAGTTAATTGTTATCTAATTTCATTTTCGGTAAGCTCACATGTTTATGAAATATGTAAATTACAATGCTACCCTTAATGTTTTCCTATCCTCACCCCCACTACCACTGCCATGACCGTTCGATCACCGGCATCCCCTCCGGCCAACTCATGCCAGTAGCCACCATTGTTCTAGTTTTCATCACCATCAGCCATGTCCGACCAACCTCATTCCTCACTCATCTTAAGCCACCCTCACCCATTGTCACTGTGGTACCAATAATCGACGATGAAGAAGCGCATTTGTATAAGAGACAATAAACCCCCCACCAATTCCAAACAATCACAATCCATTTCAGAAAACTCACAATTGAGCAAAGTCCAAACTTGATCAACCTCTTATTGGTCGGAGCTCCTTTTCGGGTGATTAATAAAGAGGATGAAGTACTCATTTTATTTCGTGGATGAAGTATTCGTGTTTTGGGTGAGAAATAATAAAAAAGAGAGATTAAATGAAGAACTAAGATTTACAATTTGCAGTTGTAAGAAGTTGGTTCAACAATGGAGGTCTAAACGCTGTGAGCAAGAAATGATAGGAGGGTATTATAGTCTTTACAACCATCGCCTTGGTCTTTGTGTAAAACTAAATAGATAACAACTCATTCGGACACAGGGTCGATAGGACTACTCTTTTTAAGTTTCTGTTGTACGATAAAAAACAACAAAACCGGAGGACGGAGGCAGCTCAATTACTCAATATATGACCATCGACCACTCATGCCAAAGCCAACACTCAACATTTCTCTCTTCCCCACCCTAGATCAACATTTCTCTCTTCCCCACCCTAGATCGCCGACCATCTGTCCTCCCCTCCCAAGATCACCACGCTCCCTCATCTTCTTCTCCCACTTATCGCTTCTCCCCTGTCTTCTTGTTTATCTCTCCTAAAATCCAAAGTAGCTTGCGAGTATTTCAAAAGTAACAAAAATCACAAGAAATAAAGCATACATTGGATTGAGTCAATTCAGATTTTAGGCCATGTTCACGAACACGTCAAATCAAATCGAAACACATAATTCAAATCGGTCAGTTTCACGTGATCACTTTTCATCATCCACAAAGACCAAATAGAAAAAAGTTACTACAAAGCGTAAATAGAAAATCTAACCTTTCTTTGAACCAAGTGTGTAAACTCTTCTAGCTTCTTTGATAGCGCTGCTGCTCTTCACTTTTATTGAACAATGCAACTCAACAATATTTTGGCACACAGCTCTTTGACAGGCCTGAACAAGCTTTTGCTAGAAGTAAACATCAAGCTTCGGCAACTGTTGCCCCCCAAACCCTTGCACTTTTACAAGCAAAAGCAAACCGTAGACCCTAACTTTATGTCCCAATACTCATTACAAGCTAAAGCATGCCTGAACACCTGCATAAAAATTAAAATATATCAAGTTGATAATATGTCGAAAGGAGAGGTATCAGGAACAGAAAATGATACATAAAATGGGACAGAAGGAAGATCTACTCTCTTACAAGCCGTCTTTGCCTAAGTCCTTCAACTAATAATGTATTCCATTAGTACTACTTAAAATTAAACAAATCTTCTGATATACTCTGTATTAAGCTGAACAAAATTTTACATTGGGATCAATATTTGTAAGAAGAAAAAAGTGGAATGTCAATATTGTTTGACACTCGTGGTGAAATAGAGACAATAAAAAAGTCTGAGATAGTATCATTTTGAACATTATGATATTAGATCGCCTAAATGAAGGAAAAGATGCATTCCCCTTTTTGTCATTACTTCAAATGCATAATTTTTTGTTATTGCAGAAGAAGTTACCATAAACCATCAAAGTAGAACACACGTCAACGTTACCAGATTGCAAGGAATGAGTGATATATATGGCCCTATCCAACTTGTTCTTCAACTATTAGTTCCGCTGGTTAAAAGCCAATATTCCAGGTTATCTAATCTCAAAGAGGATGTAAATGCCATAAAGACTGAATTGCAGAACATCTCAGGTTATTTAATAAATGCGGAAGTGAGAGCCGAGGGGGATGATGCAGCCAAAGATTGGCTAAACCGAGTTAGAGAGTTCGCTTTTGACATAGAGGATGCCATTGAACGGTATCAACTATTGCTGAAAGAAAGAAAACGTTCCAAGATCATAAAATTTGTGAAAGGAGATATCAACAATATGGCATCTACCATAAAATCCTTGCGAGGAAATGCAAGTGGTATTGCTGGGGCAGGTGACCAATTTAGATTTATAACTGATAATAGTACTCAGCACGGTCAAATCAACAATCAAGGCATATTAAGTACGTATTTGAATCAGTGTACAATGACGGCGGGTTATGACGTTGTTGTAGACGATACTGCTAAAGGAGACATCGTCAATTTACTAGGCTTTCAGGATGTTACGAGGACGCCTACGACAGTAGCAGTGGTTGGCATGAGAGGACTAGGAAAAACGACTGTTGTTGAAAGTGTTTACTATGACAACACCATAAGGTCACAATTTCGTCTTCGTGCCTGGATTCGCATGTCTGAATGCAGACAGCAAGATGCAATTATAAGGAGCATGATTGTGCAGTTTTCTAATAAAAGAATTGTAGTTGACGACATGGATGAAAGGTCCTTACTACCTCAACTTCAAAAATATATAGAAGGGAAAAGGTAACATATTTCAACCCTCAATATGATAAATTCCCTTCATGTAACATGCCCTTCATTCATCCTAAGGACTTTTTCACTTTAGAATTCACAATTGCCAATTGGTAGCATACTAGTGGTTTTGGATTGAACAGATCTAAGAATAAGGTACAAGTTTTAAAAGTTTATTATAACAGGAGGAGTTTTAAAATTTTTAAGAAAATAATTACAAGTCATAAATAATCATTTTTCCCCTTAATTTAATGAATATATACATGAATGAACATATATATGAACTCTTGAACGGAGAAACGGACTGTATATTGTTGTTTCTTGAAATCATGCATAAACTGGTTTCTATTCCCGTAGAATCTATGCAAATTATTATTTGCGACAGGCTTTTTTTCGTCACAAATTATGACGGACCCAAATGTGATCATTTTAATGAGAAAATGTGACCATTATTTGATAGGTAACATTTTATGAGTGGTTAGTTTTTATCATAAAGTGGTCATAGTTGAGGCCGTCACAAGAGAGACCAACTGTAGAATCTATCGCTTCGCTTTGTGCGTTCTAATAGCATCACTTATATATATGAATATATCTGAGCCTAAACTGTTGAAAAATTTCAACCAGGTACATGGTTGTATTTGACAATGTTCAACACGATGACATAGAGCTAATGAAACATATTAAAGGCTTGTTAGATACAAACAAAGAAAAAAGCAAAATACTAATAATTACACGTAATGAGAATGTAGCTCATTCATGGTTAAAAGGATCAAGTAAATGTTTGTACAAACTCAAACCTTTACCTTCAAACAAAGCTTGGGTACTTTTTTTGAAAAAGACGTTTCATGGATCTGGCGAAAGTTGTCCTGAAAGTGTACATGATTTAGCTCGTGCTATAGTCGGAAAATGTGGAGGATTGCCTCCTGTAATAATTGCAGTTGGTGACCTTTTATCCCACAAAGGGGAAGACTACAGTGAATGGAGTAATGTTCATGATAGTCTAGGGTTTTACTTAGATACCAATCGAGAACTATCCAATCTAAATAGAGCCTTTATGCAGAGTTATTATGATTTGCCCTTTAGGCTCAGACCGTGTTTTCTGTATTTCGGGTTGTTCCCAGAAAGTTATCCTATTGGCCGAATGAGACTACTAAGATTATGGATAGCAGAGGGCTTCATAAGAAAAGATAGAAGCAATTTAACGCTTGAAGATGCTGCGGAAGAATATATGAATGACCTGATCAATACGAGCATGGTTGAAGTTAAATCTAGAGATCCATCTGGAAAAGTTAAAACCCTTGGTGTAGTAAGCAAATTCTTACATGAGCTAATTTTATCGAAGTTGCATGAGCTGAGCTTTAGCAAAATTATTTCCCCAGAAGGTTCTTTCGGAAAAGAAAAATCTAGGCGTTTGTCCATTCACAACCATCATGAGTCCCACGCACTTGAATTGGACAATATTACAAACAATCCTTCGAGCATTCGAAGTCTTTTCTTAGAAGATGTAGAACAACCAATCATGGTAAAGGTCTTCGAAAACAAATTTTTGGAGAACGTAAATTTGTTGAAAGTTCTTGATCTGCTGAACGCT
>VHZZ01000144.1:245263-280202 GCA_009801015.1 Silene noctiflora
AGAAACGGTCTAAACTGAACTGAAAAATAAAAATGAACCGAACTAGACTGAACCAATTTAAACTTAAAATAAACTGAAATTAAGTCCAAAAGAACAAAGTCTAAATGTACATTTGTCATCATCAAAATTCTATAAGGAAAAATTGCCGCACCAGACCCAATACCCCTGGCACCCAACTAGCTGTATATGAATATTTGTTCTCACAAATTGTATATATTTGTAAATTATTTGCGTTGTCACCAAGTTACATTGCTTCTTAAACGAACCATGAACTGATCAAATAGCTGACTTTGTCTATTATACTCCGTATCTTTGAGCAAGTTGCTAACTAATTTATATAATACATATTCAATGGCAACATGCATTATGCTTGTAATTTGAAGAGCCATACATGGACTATATCAACTGTATAAAAAGCAGTTAATAAATGGAGAGTTGGCATTATACTGAGCACATAATTAATCCCTCTATAATGATGAATTAGAAAAGAGGAAATTGAATGCCAGTTCGTTTCAACTAGCATTGGTAAGTCATACTGAAATCTTGTGCCAACACAACAGGTATATTTGTTAAAACTCCCTACATTTTTATATTATCTTATTGCATACTAGCTATATCATGTATGTTAACAATGCATATGTATGTAAGATGATCTTAGACTCTTGGATAATCTGGTATGAATTTAATGGCTCTTCTTGATGATGCTTCTCGTTTATTTATTTTTTTTCTCATTTGACATGACTATTTCAACCCGTTAGTACTCCGTCCCCATCAATAGTTTACATTTTTTTTTTTCGTTTGGGAATTTTGAAGAAAGGTAAACAAATAGCTGAAAGAGAGAAACCTTCTTTTAGGAATTACTCTTGAATGAAATATTTTCAATGACTTGCTTTTATTTAAACCCAAACGTTAAATATAACTAAAGTGATTTTTTATACAAATTAACCAATTGATAAATGACTTGGAGGAATGTTATTGTTTATATTATAGGTCATTAAAATGTAAAAAATCAAGCCAAACTTCAACTTGGTTTACCTCTCCGTCCCAATAATTAGTTTATATTTAATTATAATACTCCTCACAAGAATGAAAAAGGTAACAATTTAATGGAATAGAGGGAGTATTAGTTTAGTTCTCTTTATCTTTTAGCTTCCTACTATGTTTATAGGCAGACACAAAACGAAATGGAGGAACCGATCTTAAATACCGAAATCATATTCAAGACAAGCTAGAGAATAGTATATATCTACTGTTAATTGATGGTATTTAAATAAACTCTTATCATAATTCATAATATTCTTAAATTGACAATTAGACACGAAATAAACCACGACCTTAAATGACTGAAACTGTTGAATTTGACCAAAATATTGAGATGTCCCAAACTTGTGGAACCTCAAACATAAAAAAGCAAATAATTGAGAAATATAATGGAAACTTTTTTCAAATACAGATTACTATTTTAAACTAACGCCCATTTTGCACGTCCGACCCGACAAAACCTTATTTTGAATGAATAAGTAAACCGAAACAACCTGCAAATTTACCGTATTACCCAAGCAAAATCAGATTGTTTATCTAACTCCTGTTACAGAGTATATGCTAAGTTCTATTTCTTCTATTTAACACTTCACTCTTTTAACCTAAATTATATATAAAATACATCAAGTTATTGATATTTTAAAATGAAACAAGTCTATGTAAGTCGAATGGGACAGAAAATTCGCCCTTCTAACAAACCGCCTCTGCATGTCCACCAACTAGCAAGGTTTTCTATCAGTATAACTCTTTGATTGTCATACTAGTTATTTTCCATAGCTATGAGCACATAATATATACCAATACAACTATACAAGTCATAACCTATAAGAATGACAGACAAAAAAGGGAGACGGTGTCCACAAAATGGCAACGGCTTACTGGCCCATTTAATTCCAAAGATCCAGTAACCAATAAAGTGATTTATATTGCTAGAATGAATAGTTAGATGTTTGAGAGTTTAATCTTGTCAAAGTTAAGACTGCTATTTTTCTACATTTATATGAAGAAATAAATGATTTAAATATCGTTTGGTAATTTCAAATAAAGAAAATAGAAATGAAACAGTGTGGTGTGGTATCGTTTAGAAATGAACGTTATGTTATTTGATCACCTGAAAGTACGACAAATTTGCATTGACTGTCAATATATTTAAACTTTGATGCAGAATTATGTGTTATTGCAGATGAGCTTGTCATAATAAATTGAAGTAGAACATACACAAGCTGCCTACGTTACAAGCTTATTAGGAATGGGTGATATATATGGCGCTATTAATGTTGTTCTGCAAACGCTAGGTGCGCTGGTTAGTGCTGAACTTTCCTCGCACTCTGATCTCAGAAATGATGTAATTGCCATACAGAATGAATTGCAGAACATCTTGGGTTATCTGATGAACGCAGAAGAGAGAGCCGAGGGAAATGATGCAGCCAAAGACTGGGTGAGACGAGTTAGAGTGTTGGCTTATGACATCGAGGACGCCATTGAACGATATCAACTATACCTTAAAAGAGGTTACTTTTCTAAGGTCAGACTTTATATTCTAAGAGAAGTCAGCAATATGGCATCTACCATTAAATCCTTGCGCGAGAATGCAACTATTATTGCTGGAGCAAGAGACCGATGTATATTTACTGGTGGTAATGTAGGCATAACAATTACAACATTGGTGCGGAATACTGAGACGGCGGCTTATAAAATTGTGGTAGATGATAATGCTAAAGGAGAAATCATCGATTTACTTGGCAATCGAAATGCTATTGGAGCACCCTCAACAACAGCAGTGGTTGGTATGAGAGGATTCGGAAAGACAACTGTTGTTAATAGTGTTTACTATGACGATACAATAAGGTCTCACTTTCCCCTTCGTGCCTGGATTCCAATGTCTCAGTGCAGACAAGAAGTTGCAATTTTAAGGAGCATGATTTCACAGTTTTCTGTTGCAACTAATAAGCTTCCCAATACGAATATGGTTAATAGCATGGATGAAAGGCCCTTACTTCGTCTACTTAAAACATGCATACAAGGGAAAAGGTAACATATTTCAACCCTCAATAGATAACTCTTATTTGGGTACAGGTTCATGAGATGGGGTGTGACATTCTGCTTCCAACTTTTTTCCTACATTGGTACGATTTAGTTTTTCTTTTTGGAACGAATATATACATTTACTAGTCCAACCTATCAACCAAACATGAATAGTTACATACCCCTCTCTTTCCCTTTCCTTCGGATATGTCCATGAAAACCGGAAAATTCTACGGTAAAGCTGACTTCTTTTATACATTATCTAACAAATAAAAAAGACAAAACAACAACATCCTAAAGCCTCAAGGGCTCTCGCAAACACTGTTTGTCACCCCTCCCTCGACTCCTCCTTCATCCTAGACATACTGTCAAAACAAAGCCTTTAATAGTTTTCCATCAACGAGAAACAACAAAAACAATCACATCCTATCACTCCATGATACAGCCTTACCATGTCGGAAATGCCTATGGTGAAATTTGTAACAAAAATTTCCATTGTCGAATGCTACTCATAATAAAGAAGGCCAACCAATTAGTGATGCATTTGAAACAAGATTATATATATTTAGGGCTTGTTTGTATAAGAAAGATAGGAGGAAAAGCAAGCGGAGACTGAGGAAGAGATACAATTCCCTTATTTAGTTAGTAAATAAGGAAACAGATTAACAGACAAATGAAAATCCCACACACGTTGGAAAGATCAGTATGGAAAATCCCCTTATTTTTTGTTCATCCCTTACCCTTTCCTTCATTCTTATCTCCTCCCTTCCCTCCTTAAATGTTATCCAAATACGCTTATATTTGGCTAACCCAATCTAACAAGCATTGTTACATGAGCATATGAGTTCTTAAACGAGAGTTCTATTTACTTAATATCCCTTTGATTAAACTTTGTGATGCTTTTCGCACAAGAAATGAGAAATAAGAAAGTAAAAAAAACAAATGTAGAAGTATGAAAATGATGTAAAATTACAAAAAGACTAGTAGTTTTATTGTCAAATTTACATTAAATTTGGTTTCTGACCAGTTGTCCACTTTGCATGTAAGTGGGTTATCCCAAAATGGATGGGATTCAAGGGAAGTATAATACTATTACGCCCTATGATTTGTCCAAAATAAAAAAGTAAAAACTTCAATCTAAGTTGGAAGTATTCTTCAACTGACGCATAAAGTTTATATATATCATTATTTCAGTAGTTTATGGCAATTGACTACGGTCTGTTATCTTGTAAAACTATTAGTTCGATGTTTTTGAATCTTGTAAACTCCTTATACAGTTGAAATTTTTTTATTGCAGGTACATAAATGTATTCGACAATGTTAAAAGAGGTGACATTAGTCTAACACCTAACATCAAGTGCTTGTTACATTCTAACGAACTAGGAAGCAAAATATTAATAACTACACGCTATGAGGATGTGGCTCGTGCATGGTTAAATAATGGAACAACTAATGGCATGTATAAAATAAAAGCATTACCCTCAAAAGAGGCTTGGGAACTTTTCTGCATAAATACTTTTCAAAGATCTCTTGGACGCTGTCCTAAACAATTAGAGAAGTTGGCTCGTGGGATAGTAAAGAAATGTGGAGGCCTGCCTCCTGTAATAACTTCAGTGGGTAGCCTTTTATCCAACAAAGAGGATGACTTGAGTGAATGGAGTAAGGTCCGTCGTAGTCTTGGGTTTTACTTAGATACAAATCACCAATTATCGGGTATTAACAAAAACTTTATGCAGAGTTATTATGACTTACCCTTTTACATTAAACCATGTTTTTTGTACTTTGGGCTGTTTCCAAGAGGTTATCCCATAAGCGGAATGAGACTAATTCGGTTATGGATAGCGGAGGGTTTCATCAGAGACAGTAGTGGGAGCTTAACGCTAGAAGAAGTCGCAGCAGAATATATGAATGAGCTGATCAATATGAGCATGATCGAAGTTATATCTAAAGATTCTTCGGGGAAACTTAAAACCTTGGGTGTAGTAAATAAGTTCATACACGAGATGATTTTATCGAAGTTGGAAGAGTTGAGCTTTTGCAAAATTCTTTCTAAGAAAGGCTCTTTCGGCAAAGATACTTCTAGACGTTTATCCATTTACAAGAACTATAATTCCAATCGTGCACCCGATTTGGAAAATATTACAAAAAACGGTTTGAGCATTCGTAGTCTTTTTGTAGAAGATGTAGCATCAACAATCATGGTCAAGGTGTTCAACAAAGCATTCTTAAAGAGCATTGGTTTGTTGAAAGTTCTTGATCTTTTTAATGCTCCTATAGACCATATTCCCGAAGAAATTGGAATGCTACTTAACTTGCACTATTTAAGTTTGAGAAATACACGTGTTTCAAGGCTTCCACGATCCATTGCTAAGCTTGAGAATCTTCAAACATTAGATTTTAAACAAACCTACGTTATTGAACTCCCCAAAGAATTCAAGGAACTTCGTAAGCTGAGACATATTCTTGGATACTATTTTAATAATGATGGTTTTTTGGATCCCCGCTGCATGAAAATCAAGGGGGTAAACATACAGGAAGGAGTATTGCAGGAATGTTTAGAACTTCAGAAACTTGCGTTTTTGGATTTGAATGCTGGACATAAGAACTGGGCGAAGGAGTTGAGAAGCTTAACGCAATTGAGAAAGTTAGGAATCTTAGGGCTCAAGTTGAATGAAGGGGAGGCTATGTGTTCTGTAATTAATGAAATGAAATATCTTCAAGCGTTGAATTTATTCTCAAAAAGTAAAAGTGAGAATATTAATCTGATGAATGTCAAGTCTCCTCCTCTAATGCTTAAACGGCTATACTTAAATGGTCCTTTAGTCTCACTCCCTACTTGGATACATGAGCTCCATAGCCTTGTCAAAATTCGTCTAAGGTGGTCGAATTTACAGGTTGATCCCCTTCAGATGTTACAAGAATTACCCAATCTGGTGGAGCTTCAATTGTTAAAGTCATTTACTGGGGAGCTCTTAAAAATCGCAAGTCATGGATTTCAGAAGCTTAAGGTACTACATCTCTTAGATTTGCATCCACTCAAGTCCCTGATTATAGCTAAAGGTGGTTTACCTCTTCTAGATGAAATGTCAATCGGGGAAAGCGAGCGATTGGAAGTTCCCTCCACCATCAAGTACCTTTCCACCGTAACAAAACTAAACTTCTATAATATGCCATCACATTTCACTGATAGGATTTTACCAGGTAAAGTCCATTTCTCAATTTTCAAACATATACCTAGTGTCCTTTTCCATAATAAGGACTCAAAGGGCAATTTGCAGACATTCACTCTACGGTGAGTGCCTTGACTAAAAAAAGGCACTTTACAAATGTAAGAAATCATATTCAATTTAAGGTTAGGTTTAATAATACTGTAACAAGAATGTTTATTTCTTAGCAACGCTCTTGTACAATAACTTACACCTCTGGTAGATTATATACTTAAAATGCTTGTATCAGCATGGAATTCATCAACATCTCTTAATTTTAATTAATTTCAGGCTCATTTGTAAACAAAATAGCATTTGTGAAGCGCAAATATTGTTTATTACCGGATTATATTTTTCTAACCAACTTTACAGTTTTATCTAGAAACAAATTGACCAATGCGGGTATTTTTGTTAGCTTCATCGATGTTAACAAAGAACAATTTACGGAGCATTATTACTCCCTCTTTTCCATTTGTTTACCTTTATTCAAAATGCTCTAAAAAGTGCCGGGCGTTGAACTTGAGGAGCAGAGAGGGGGTTTCGACAGAATAAAGTATGGACTATATATCAAATTTATCTTAATCCCCATTTGTTTGTGTTTTTATCAACCAAACAGGATATCACTATTCTATTTCTCATGAACTACAACAATTTATAATGGTAATGACCAATGTATTCAAACAAATCAAACAGGAAAGAAATACCTGATCCCAACAACAGCAGCAGGAAAATAATGAACCATTTCGCTAGCTTTTGTGCTAATGACCTCAAAACCCGACAACTTCTCTACAACTGGGGTATATTTCCAGAATCATTCATACTGAGAATCAGTGAGCAGAAACTGGACCTGAGAATGGAAATGGCAGCTGGTGAGAAACAATGGGATTACAATCTCATTAAAGATATGAAACGAGAAAAACAAGGCAGGTACATGATGCATTATCTGACATTGAGGGTTAATTTGGCTAGCTTCTCTGGCCACAAAATTCGAGCAAGGCTGTTTAACACAAGTATTTATTTAAAACCACTTGAAATTTACCATAATATCCTCCAAAGCTAGTTTAAGTAACTTCTATACGTTGCATTACAGGCATAACCGTCTTTACATTGTGGTTTTACACTGTAAAACCGTTTTACATTTACATCCACAGGTGAGACGCATATCTTGCGTATAGCAGGATTGTATCGTTCGACGAAAATAATACAACTATTAGCCTAATCAAATAACTATACACAGCTAATCTTCATCAGTTCATCAAATTAGTAAACAAAAAAGTAATCAATTACTAACAGCTAAGTAATCAAATAACTATACACAGCTAATCTTCATCAATCATCAGATAGGTAAAGCAGATAAGTAAGTAATCATATAAACTAATTAGATAAACAGGAAAACAGTAATAAAAAAAAGGAAATGAAATTAATTAATCACTGTACTAAATTAGGGTTTGAGTAATTGGGAATTTAAGTTAAACAAACAACAAAATCAATCAATTAACACTTGTAATTCGACAAATAGACTAATAATCAAATAGCAATTAGTGTAATAGAGATTACAAAGCTCACCGATTGGATTTGATGAACTCAAAATTGAGAATTTGAGATTACTCCGCACAATTTCAGCTGAGAAGGGATGATCTAACGGTCGAGGAGGTTCTGCGGTGGTCTTCTAGTTAGCTTTAAAAATTACCGGAGTAAACGGTTTACCACAGACCTGCCGGTCAACCGGTTTGGGTACAGATCGAGTCAGTCCTTGTCGGGTCATTTTCGGGTTTTAGCGGGATATGAGTTGGGTCATTTCAGGGTGTGATCATTTTCAAGACTATTTTTATTTAAGACTTGAGTATCAGTCTTAAACTTTAAACTGGTCAAATAGTTGCAGAATATTTGGAAAAATGTAAAAGATTTGTCTATGGTATATTTGATCCGTTTTAATGATAAGACGGATACATTCGTCTTAAGGAAGAGTAAATGATTATTATAACAGTTTGTTTGCAATAATAAACCTTCAGTTCGAGTTGTATTAATTCGTATTGAGTCATGCCCGAATTCACAATTCAGGTGTCAGGTCGGGTTATTCGAGTATAGTCAATTTTATCAAATGTTGGTTTATGAACCATTATTGAATACTTTTTAGATTCGCAAATTATACTACTCCCTCTTATTCTCAATAACTTTCCCTCTTTCTTTTTTCATCTATTCACAATACCTTCCTTTTTTCCTTATTTAGTAAAATTTTATACTTATTTTAATCAGCTCACCTCACAACAATACCCCCACAATACCCATATTTTATTTTATTTTAATCACCTCACCCCACAATACTTTCTCTCTCTCCAATTACTTGCTAATTGCGTATAAAATTGACAATTTTTTAACCATACCACGTATAAAATTGTCTGTAAGACTGTAACAATGTATGATACCACGTATGAAATTGTCAATTTTAAAATTCGCAAATTGTTTGCTAATTACGGACAGTTATTGTTTGCAATAATAAATAATGATAGTTCTGCGTTAAAAGGTTATAATTTTACTTTTTATTAAAAAGTGGTCACTTTTTAACAAAATAAATAAATAAATCATTACTGCTTAGAAAAATTGAAAATACTATCCATGTGCACAATTTTTTTTAAAAAAAGTGGATAGTACGAGTAAAATGGATACTCACCCGGTATATCTAAGAATGTGGTTAATATAAACATTCTCATTGGATAAAATGTACGACGACATAGAAAGTCAAATCCATGGAGGCATGTTATAGAATGTGGTTAATATTATTATTCTCATCTGATCAGTGAAATGCGATGGCATGTTATAGAAGTCGAGTGTTTTTAGACTGTCAAGGTACTGAATGTCATAAGGTACTTCAAACTCTCGCTTTCTCCGATCGACAACTCGGAGAGAAGAGGTAAAGCTCCTTTAGCCATAGACAACTAGACAAGGTCTTAAGATGATAAGAAACAATTTATCAGAATAAAGTAGATCTAAAATATAAATGACAGTTGTAGAACGAACATACTTGATTTCACTTGTACAATTCAAAAGACTGTATAGTTAAACTGATCGGAGACTTTATCCTAGCTTACCAATTTCGACTTTTTCTTCAACACATTCAACAATCGCTTCTTCTTCTTCTTCATCAGATATCTTCTTCTTCAAGCTCTCAAGTCTAAGTTCACAGACCTTAAACCTGTTAAGAATACTAACAATTAGGAAAACACATACAGGCCCTAATTTTTATCTTTTTACTAGTAAAAATGTACATTTGTCGTCATCAAAATTCTATTAGCAAAAACTACGGCACCAGAGACCCGGTACTCCCGATGCCCAACTAGTTGTACATTAATATTTGATCTCACAAATTGTATATATTTGTATATTAATTTTGTTGTCACCAAGTTACATTGTTTCTTCTTAAACGCACGACCTGGTCAAGCAGCTGACTTTTTAATTTAGACTCTGTATCTTTGAGCAAGTTGCTAATTGACTTATACAACATGTAATCAACGACAACATGCATAAGTTGGTAATTTGAAGAGGTGCATAGAATAAGCAAGCACCATCTAAATACACAGACTGTATCAACTGCATAGAAAGCATTAATCTATAGAGAGTTGGCATTTTTACTAAGCACATCATTAATCCCTTTATAATGATGAACTAGCAAAGAGGAAAGAGCATCGGTTCATTGTTAAGACATACTGAATTCTTCTGCCAACATAACAGGTATGTATGTTAAACTCCTACATTTTTTAGTTATTGCATACTAGCTATCATGTATGTTAACAATCCAAATGTATGTATGACGATCTTAGTCTCTTAGATAATCTTGTGTGAATTTAACTGCTCTTCTTGATGAGGTTTCGCGTTCATTTATTGTTTTTTTCTTATTCAACATGACTATTTTCAACTTGTTACTACTCTTCCGTCCCCATCAATTGTTTACATTTTTTGAAAGGGAATTCTAATGAAAGGTAAACAAATAATGGGAACAAAGAAACCTCTTTTTAGGAGCCACGCTAAATGACAACAAATTATTTTCAATGACTAAGTTTTATTTAAACCTTAACGTAAATATATAACTAATTTTTATGCAAATTAACCAATCGATATTTTTTTATCCCGTAAAAGCATTTATGATTTGGAAATAATGATATTTTTTATCTTCTCAAGTCAGCAACCCATATCTCATCATTTGCTTACCTTTAATTAGAATACTCCTCAAAAATAATTAAAAAAGGTCAACAATTTAAAGGAACGGAGAGAGTATTAGTTTAGTTCTGTTTTATTGTTTAACTTCCTACTTTGTTTATTGGTAGACATAAAACAAAATGGAGGAACTGATCTAAAATACCTGAATCATAAAATTCAGCACACGCTGGAGAATAGTATACCGATCATAAAGTGATGGTTCTAAATAAACTCTAATCATAACATTCTTAAAGTGACAATTAGACTAGAAAATAAACCACAACCTCAATGTCCTTGACCAAAATATTGAGATTTCTTAAACTTATGAAACCTCAAATAGTATGCAGATAATCGAGATATATAATACATTTTTTTTCCAATTACTATATTAAACTAATACCCATTTTGCTGACCAAACTTTTCTTCCATTTTACATGAATTAGTAAACCGAAACAACCTACAAATCTACCAAGTCAACTGGCAAATATTCCGTATCACCCCAAGCGAAATCAGATCCTTCATCTTACTCCTGTTTTTTTTTTTTTTTATGGTTCAAATGAGCGCACTATGTCGCGGGTAAGAATCGAACCTCCAACCTCAAAATGGGTATTAACCTAAATTAAGTATAAGATACATCAAATTACGAATATGTTTAAATGGGAGAAGTTTATGGGACAGTAGAACTCGAATGGGACAGTATAGGTTACAACTTAAAAAGGTATTGATATTAATACTCCCACCATTTTTTTGACATCGCATTCTATCATGTATGTCAATAATCAATATGTACGTACAATAAGTGGATGATCGTAGACAATCTAGGGTATGTATAACGAAGGTTCTTGATGATGTTTCTACTTCATTTATCCATGGGTCAAGTTGCTACTTTGTGCATTAAAATACCTCTGTGAATGAATAAAAAAAGGTACATAAATGATGGGGCAGAGGGATTAGGATTAGTTTTGTGAAAGTAAAATAAAAAAAAAGATGATAAATGAAGAAGAAACATCATAAAGAACAGTCGTTATACGTACATTAGATTGTCTAAGATCATCAATTCATCGTACATACATATTGATTATTGATGGAGCAAGTAGCAACATGACCCTAAAAGTTTGCCCTTATGTGCAATTAGGGCATTAAACCCCTTTAGTTTCATTAGGTGCAAATTAGCCCCATTTGTTTTGATTATTGTGCAATTAACCTAATTAAAGACTTATCTTCATTTCCGCGTCAATTTAACTCCATTTTTCTTTAAAATTTACTTTAATGGTAAAACAGGAATTGTTTTAATGGTTCTAACTTTTTATTAATTGAAAACGGAGTATAAGATAAGAAAAATGATTTACTTAACATATGATTTAATATTTTCTCTTTATATAGTGATGTACTTTTTATAGGAGAGATTTTTATGAGAGAGATTTTTATGAGAGATATTTTTAGACATATACAGACTATCTGAAGATCAATAGGAAAAAAATATTGTGATAAATAGTTTTATTTTTATTATTTATGTCATTTAAAAAAAAAAAAACTAATTGAGGAAAAATGACAAATAAATGTTCGACTTAATTGCACATTAAGCAAAACGAATGGGACTAATTTGCACCTAATGAAACTTAAGGGACCTAATTGCACATAAGTCCAAACCTTTGGGGTACCGTGGTCGTATTTTAGTCGAAGTTAAATAACTGGGAAGGAGGGAGTATTAAACTACATAGGTTGTTTAACTAAATGCCAACAAATTTCAGTTTAGTAACTTAATTTTAACTAGGCTATGTTTGGCATATCAGATCATTTCATCTAGCTAATTTTGTTAGGTAGCTTATTTTGACCTATTTCTATTAGCTCTTTTATTTTGTAAATGTTGGGTAAATAGCATTTTAGCTGTCTAAAATGAATTTAAACTTGCTAAAAAAACTACTCTTAATAGCACTTTTTTAAAAAAAAAAAAAAAAAAAAAGCAGTTTATCATATTTTGATTTCTCTTTTACCCTTGTTCATTAGCATAGTAATAATAATCATATCATTTTAACATATTAGTTACTTTTCAACTAGTTTTACAAAACACTTTGTTAATCAGATAATTTACTTACTTTTAACTTTCAGCAACCTTTTTAGATTTTAGCTTGTTTGGTTTAAACTAATGAAATATGATAACTCTTCTATAAGGTTATTTTGTATAATAAAACCAGCCCAATATGGAGGCCACTCAGTACATGGCCATCCGCCAATTTGATGTTCATGCCAATATCCGCCAGTTTCTCTCCACCACACCCTAAATCATCAATCTTCCTCGCCTACGTATTGCTTTCACAGCTTCTTCTGTGTCTGCCATTTCATTGCTCCTAAGCCCAAAGTAACTTGCGAGTATATATCTTATTTCAAATGGAACAAAAATCATAAGAAAGCATACCTCAAAATAAAGAAATCACTTTTCAGAAGATAAGAAATAAAAAAAAAATTAAATCATATCTCAAATATAAGTTGTATAACTAGGCCATCTTTCGTAAATAACTCAAGTTCAAAAAAAAAAAAAAGGTGATGCAAGTCGAGGAAAGGAAGGATAGGAGATTAAGGGTGTGGGGAAGGGAGTTGGTGACGGAAAGTTGGCAGCCGATAATAGAGAATTGGTAGACATGGGTGCAACTGTGGGTTGAGGTGAACGTCAAAGTAACTAGATGCCCTGTAGGACATCTGGCTCCAACAAGGCTAGGAATCTCGACGTTAGGTGGGGGGAAGTGACTGGGAGTTACCGAGTCCAATCAATGGTGGCGACCACTGCGACCAGTGACCTTAAAGCTGTTGATGGCTGACAACATAGGTCAAAAGTCATGGTGGTTCACATCATAATCCCCACCATGGTTTAATGGTGGTCATCGATGATGTTTGAGACTGATAAAGTTTGAGTAAATAAAAGATTGCGCAAATGTTATTTTGCAACCGCTTTTCTTCAGTGGAGAATGAACATTCTCAATTGCCTATGTTTTTCTCATTGTTATGTATGTCTGCCAGTTTAGTTAGGTTGGTCCGTGTATGCTTTGTGAGATTTTCGGTTAATTTATGGGTGTGTGTGTCAACAATAATTACATTGGATTGAGGAGTTTCGGAATTTGGGTCATATTCATGCACACGCTAAATCAAATTGAAACACATAATTCAAATCAGATCAGTTTTACGTAATCTACTTTTCATCTTCAACTAAGACCATATAGAGAAACTAAAAAAAAAAAAAAAAGAACAAATAGAAAATCTAACCTTTCTTTGAACCAAGTGTGTAAACTCTTCTAGCTTCTTTGATAGCGCTGCTGCTCTTCACTTTTATTGAACAATGCAACTCAACAATATTTTGGCACACAGCTCTTTGACAGGCCTGAACAAGCTTTTGCTAGAAGTAAACATCAAGCTTCGGCAACTGTTGCCCCCCAAACCCTTGCACTTTTACAAGCAAAAGCAAACCGTAGACCCTAACTTTATGTCCCAATACTCATTACAAGCTAAAGCATGCCTGAACACCTGCATAAAAATTAAAATATATCAAGTTGATAATATGTCGAAAGGAGAGGTATCAGGAACAGAAAATGATACATAAAATGGGACAGAAGGAAGATCTACTCTCTTACAAGCCGTCTTTGCCTAAGTCCTTCAACTAATAATGTATTCCATTAGTACTACTTAAAATTAAACAAATCTTCTGATATACTCTGTATTAAGCTGAACAAAATTTTACATTGGGATCAATATTTGTAAGAAGAAAAAAGTGGAATGTCAATATTGTTTGACACTCGTGGTGAAATAGAGACAATAAAAAAGTCTGAGATAGTATCATTTTGAACATTATGATATTAGATCGCCTAAATGAAGGAAAAGATGCATTCCCCTTTTTGTCATTACTTCAAATGCATAATTTTTTGTTATTGCAGAAGAAGTTACCATAAACCATCAAAGTAGAACACAAGTTTACGTTACAAGATTGCAAAGAATGAGTGATATATATGGCTCTATCCAGCTGATTCAATTCTTAGCTCCGCTGGTTAAAAGCAGAATTTCCCT
This sequence comes from Silene noctiflora, assembly GCA_009801015.1. Taxonomy (NCBI): domain Eukaryota; kingdom Viridiplantae; phylum Streptophyta; class Magnoliopsida; order Caryophyllales; family Caryophyllaceae; genus Silene; species Silene noctiflora. The sequence goes on from VHZZ01000144.1 coordinate 259,783, forward strand.
GTACGCTAGTCTCAAAGACGATATAAATGCCATAATGATTGAATTGCGGAATATCTCGGGTTATCTAATAAATGCTGAAGTCAGAGCCGAGGGAGATGATGGGGCAAAAGATTGGGTGAGCCGAGTAAGAGAAATGGCTTTTGACATAGAGGACGCCATTGAACGATATCAACTATTGCTGAAAGGAAGCAAACGTTCCAAGATCAAACATTTTATATTAGGAGATATCAACGATATGGCATCTATGATAAAATCCTTGCGTGCAAGTGCAACAGGTATTGCTGGAGCAGGGGACCGATTCAGATTTACAAGTCATAAGGGCACTCAGCAAGGTCAATTCAACAATCAAGGCATAACTATGACTTTGAATAACCAAACTATGACATCGGGTTATGAAGTTGTTGTAGACGATACTGCTAAAAGAGAAATCATCAATTTACTAAACTTAAAAAATGGTACGAAGACGCCCACAACAGTAGCAGTGGTTGGCATGAGAGGACTAGGAAAAACGACTGTTGTTGAAAGTGTTTACTATGACAACACCATAAGGTCTCAATTTAGTCTTCGTGCCTGGATTCGCATGTCTGAATGCAGACAGCAAGATGCAATTATAAGGAGCATGATTGTGCAGTTTTCTAATAAAAGAATTGTAGTTGACGACATGGATGAAAGGTCCTTACTACCTCAACTTCAAAAATATATACAAGGGAAAAGGTAACATATTTCGACACTCAATAGATAACTCTTTGATTGGGTACAAATTGCGGATGTGGGGTGGGACATTCTGCTGCCAAACCTTTCCTATATGGGAAAGGTGCAGAGGTGGGGTGGGATATCCTGCTGGCAAACCTTTCCAATATAGGAAAAAATTTTAACTTTTCTTTTAGGCAGCTGCCGATGCCACGGTAGAAAAACTAATGCCATGGATACATAAGTAAGAGAGCCATATAACTAAGAAATTAAATGTCATCCACTTCTTAGAACTTCCCGTGGCACAGCATATAGGGATGTGGAGTTATGTACTGCCTAAATTAAGAGTAAAAATGGATTCTTTTGTTTCAATATAGTCTAATATAAACACATGTACTTTCAGAAGAAAAAGATGCACTGATATGAGAAACAGTTCCTTTAAGCACTCATATGATACGTTATAACTATGATAAGTCTCCACATAATTATAGGGTATAACACTGACCAACTGTTCATACAAGGAAAGTTATATCCCTCTCCTTTCATTTATCTACAAATAGGAAAGCGTAAACAATTTCCATAATTGAGGAACAACAGAAATACGACATTACATGATTACATGCCTAGAAATGGCAATGGATCTTAGATACTGTCCCAATCCAACGGGTCAGATCTGAATCGCACTTTTCATTTATCCTACATCTCTTTCATTTCTTTCTTCTAAGTTCTATCACACTTTCCATTTCCTTGAACTGTTTTAATAGAGTGATAAGCATTTATACAAACAATATAGATTTCAATAAGGATCGTAACACATTATAAATTTATAACTAGACATATGGGTACGAAGAAATGAGTGTGAGAGATGAACTTAGGACTTCCCATGGAGGAGAAGAGGAGACCGTGAGTAAGTTTAAAGGAAGCTAAGAGCAAAATGGCTAGCAGTAAAATGAGTACGAGAAGGACTTTTAAGAGAAGCCGGAAAACTACGTTTTTCCCTATGAAAAGCACAATTGTAGATTTGTAGTGGACTAATGGTTTTGGAACAGTTCAAAGAATAAGGTAGGCGTTTTTAAAAATTTATTATAAAGGTAAGAGTATTGAAAAATAATATTACAAAAGTTACGAATTATCGATTTTTCCTTAATGAACATATGGACTCTTGAACAGAGAAACCGACTGCATATTGTTGCTTCTTGAAATCATGCATAAACTGATGTGGAATATCTATTTTCATAGGATCTATGGCACAATTGACTTCATTTTGTACCTTCTAATACCATCAGTTATATATTTCTGAACCTTATAAAGTAACTAAATTGGAGAAAATTTCTCTCAGGTACATGGTTGTATTCGACAATGCTCAACAAGGGGACACAGATCTGATAAAACACGTCAAAGGGTTGTTAGATACGAATAATAAAAAAAGCAAAATATTAATAACTACACGTTATGAGAATGTAGCTCATGCATGGTTAAAAGGATTAAGTAATGGGTTGTACAAACTCAAACCTTTACCTTCAGACAAGGCTTGGGAGCTTTTCTGCAAAAAGACTTTTCATGATTCTGTAAGTTGTCCTTCACGATTGCATGATTTGGCTCGTGGGATAGTAAAAAAATGTGGAGGATTACCTCCTGCGATAACTTCAGTTGGTAACCTTTTATCCAACAGGGACAATGACGAGAAAGAATGGAGTAAGGTACATCAAAATCTTAAGTTTTACTTGCATTCAAATCGCGAACTATCAGGAATAAACAAAACCTTAATGCAGAGTTATTATGATTTGCCCTTTCACCTCAGACCGTGCTTTTTATACTTTGGGTTGTTTTCAAAAGGGTACCCCATTAGGCGAATGAGACTACTTAGACTATGGGTAGCAGAGGGTTTCATAAGAGAATCTCTAGGCGATTTAACGCTTGAAGAAGTAGCAGAAGAATATATGAATGAGCTGATCGATATGAGCATGGTTGAAGTTAAATCTAGAGATCCATCAGGAAAAGTTAAAACTTTAGGTGTAGTAAGCAAATTCTTACATGAGATGATTTTATCGAAGTTGCATGAGTTGAGCTTTTGCAAAATTCTTTCCAAGAAACGTTCTTTTGGAAAAGACACATCTAGGCGTTTATCCATTTACAAGGCTCACAAGTCCCATGCAATTGAATTGGACAATATTTCAAAAAATCCATCGAGCATTCGAAGTCTTTTCTTACAAGATGTAGAACAAGCAATCATGGTTAAGGTTTTCAATAACACATTCTTGGAGAGCATAAAATTGTTGAAAGTTCTTGATCTGTTCAATGCTCCTATAAATTCTATTCCCAAAAAAATAGGTATTCTACTCAACTTACGCTACTTAAGTTTGAGAGGCACGCGAGTTTCAAGGATTCCAAAAAGCATCGGTAAGCTTGAGAACCTCCAAACATTGGATTTGAAACACACCTTGATTACTGAACTCCCCAAACAAGTTATCAACCTTCACAATCTGCGACATCTTCTTGGATACTATTATGAGTATAATATGTTTGTCGAAGCCCACTGTATGAAAATTAACGGAATGAGGATACCTGAAGGGTTACTGGGAAAATGCTTACAACTACAAAAACTTGCGTTTTTGGATTTGAATGTTGGACATAGGAATTGGGTGACGGAGTTGACAAACCTAACCCAATTAAGAAAGTTGGGAATCATAGGGCTCAAGTTGTCTGAAGGAAATGCTATGTGTTCTCTAATTGATAAAATGCAACAACTTCAAGCGTTAAATGTATTCTCAAAAAGTAAAAGTGAGAGTATCGATTTGATGAATGTCAAGTCTCCTCCTCGATTGCTTAAACGATTATACTTAAGTGGACCTTTACTCTCATTTCCTATTTGGATTTGTCAGCTCGAAAGCCTTGTTAAAATTCGTTTAAGGTGGTCAAATCTAACCATCGATCCTCTTGTGTCCTTAGAGTTATTACCTAATCTTGCGGAGCTTCAATTGTTAGAGGGATTTATTGGGGAGCACCTAAAAGTTGCAAGTCGTGGATTTCAGAAGCTTAAGGTACTACATCTCTTAGATTTGCATCCTCTCAAGTCCTTGTCTATAGCAAAAGGAGCTTTACCTCTTCTCTCAGAGTTGTCAATAGGACAAAGCAATAATTTGGAAGTACCCTGCGACATCAAGTACCTTTCCACTCTAAAAACACTAAACTTCTATGATATGCCATCACAATTCACTAACCTCATTCTACCAGGAAAATCCCGTCACTACATCATCAAGCATGTGCCTAAGGTCTGTCTTCATGACAAACACCCCAGTGGCAGTTGGCAAAAAAACACTCTTTGAAGATCGAGGGTCTTATTCTCAATCATCATTACTCCCTTCGTTCCAGTAAATTAGCTTTGTTTGAAACCCCCTTACAAGAAAAAGCAATACATAAATATTGATCGAGACAGTAGGAGTAGAAAGGTGACAAAATCTTGCATATCTTGCAATGCTGTAAGCAGAAGTATAGTTATAATTATATTCTTTTACTTTAACTCTACAACATTCTCCATTATTTTCGTTGTATATTGTGTTCACTTTCCTTTGACTTTGGCTATGTATATAATTTGCTTTCTTGCAATTGTAACAAAAGAATAATGCTCCTGTATCCTTATCAAAGTCTATTTTCATAAAAAAGTAAGTTTTAAAATGTTGATTGATGTAATATTTTGATTTATGTATACGACGAAGAAAAGAGGGAATATCATTCCTTTTGCTAGCCCCTTGTTATTTCTTTTTTCATTATCATTGTACATCCTATTTCATTTAGTATAACCTCTCACAATGATGCATCAAGAAAATGGTTATTGGTTTATTCAATTTGTGTTTAGCATATGTCAAACAAATTGAGTACACTATTATCGTCTAATATGTAAAGTGATAACTCAATTACGACATTTGTGAAATATATAGGGACATAGCACAAATAATACTCCGTATTATACAATTGGTTGTACAAGAGCATTGTACAACCGTACCGTAACCAATTTAACCGAGCTTATGTGTATTTTTTTCGAGCTTTTATAATCTTTGATTTACATTTTAATGTTTTGATGTCAAAAATTAAAATCTAATTAAGTGCAAATATATTACTTTTGAGTTTCATTATAATTTTTTAAGTTTAGTATTTTTATAATGGAGCTCAGGTTCTTTCAAATAAAGCCCGTGATCAAATAAAGCCCGTGATCTGTAGGTCTAAGCTCAAGTAAACACATTATAAAGCTTAGGTTCTATTCTATACAACCAGTACAACTAGTAGTATAGTTTACTTAGTTGATATTGTTTGATAATGAATAATTTCAAATAGAGACAATATAAATGAGACGGTGAGGTATCGTTTAGAAATTAGAACATTATTTTAGTTGGTCAAATAAATGAGAAATTGCATTGACCTCTTTGTCAATATATTTAAACCGTGATGCAGATTATCTGTTACTGCAAATGAGGTTACCCACTTGCCACAATACATACATTTAATACATTAAAGTAGAACATACACAAGATGTCTACGTTACAAGATATTAGGAACTGGTGATATATATGGCGCAACTCAGGTTGTTCTTCAAACATTAGGTGCGCTGGTAAGTGCTGAAGTTTCCTTGCACTCTGATCTCAGAAATGATGTAAATGCCATACAGAATGAATTGTAGAACATCTTGTGTTAGCTAATTACTGTGGAAGAGAGAGCCGAAGGAAATGACGCAGCCAAAGAGTGGGCAAGATAAATTAGAGTGTTGGCTAATAGCATCAAGAATGACATTGAATGATATCAAGTCATCAACTATACCTCAAAGAAAGTGTATTTTATAAGGCCAAACATTACATTCTTACAGAGCATTGCTTTGCTGAAAGTTTTTTTATCTGTTTAATGCTCCTATAGATTATATTCCCGAAGAAGTAGGTATGCTACTATATAAGGTTGAGAAACATATAAGATTCAAGGCTTTCGAGGACCATAGCTAAGCTAGAGAATCTCCTAGACATTACATTTGAAACAAAACTTTATTACTGAACTGACAAAGAATGTACCCAACTTCATAGCTGCAACATCTTCTTGGATCTACTATAAGCATCACAGTTTTTTTTTTTGGATGCTGACATCATGAATATCATCAACGGGGTGAGCATACCGGAAGGAAAAAATAGGGGAAATGCTAGAACACAGAAACTTCCATTTTTGGATTTGAATGTTGGGACATAGAAATTGGCGATGGAAAAGAAACCTGACGCAATTATGAGAAGGGGGCACTTCGGGAAAAAATACAAACTATATATCAAAAAATTCTTAATCCCCATTCGTTTGTGTTCTTGTCAATCAAACAAGATACCACTATTCTATTCCTCACGAATTGCAACTATTTATAATGGTAAATTGGTAATGACCAATCTACAAATGTATGTAGACAAATCAAAGAGGAAAAGAAATACCTGATCCCAACAACAGCAGGATAACAATGAACCATTTAGCTATCTTTTGTGCCATTGACCTCAAAACCTGGCAACTTCTGTAATCTGTACAACCCGTGTATATTTCCAGAGCCAGTCCTACCAAATCAGTGAACACACAGTGAACTTGAGAATCGAAATGCCAGCTGGTGAGACACAACAGGGTTACGAACTTATTGTATGCGTGAAACGTGACAAATTAAGCACGTACATAGTGCATTATCTGACATGATGGAGGGTTAATTTGCATAGCTTCTCCGGTGCAAATATTTGAGTAAGGCCATTTTACACATGTATTTGCGTATAACCATTTAAATAATACCAAAATATCCTCCAAAAGCTAGTTTTAGCAACTTCCATAAGTTGCATTACGGGCATAACCGTCTTCATACCGTGGTTTTACATTGTCAAACCATTTTACACATATCCGCGAGTGTATCCATATCTTGAGTATGGCAGGATTGCATCATTTGATGGCACATAATACAACAACTTGGCCTAATCAATAAACTATACGCAACTAATCTTCATCAGTTCATCAAATTAGTAATCACATAACTATCTACAACAACTAATCTTCATCAAATCAGTAATCAATTATGAAGAACTACGATATCAATTAATCATATAAAATAATGAGAAAATCAAGAAAACAGCAATAAAAACAAGAAAATGAAAATTAAGTAATTAATCACTGAACTAAATTAGGGTTTGAGTAATTGGGAATTTACGTCAAACAAACAAAAAAATCAATCAATTAACACTTATAAATCGACAAATTGACAAATAATCTAATAGCAATTAGTCTAAAAATTGAGAATTTGAGATTAGGGAAAAAATTAAAATCTTACGATTGAGATTGAGCATTGGTGGTCGGCCGGCGTCGATGGCTGAGCATGAACAATTGAACATATCGCCATAGAGCTCCGAAGGGCTCAGAAAAGACAGTCATATTATGTAGGGGTGATCAAAACCGGATATCCGATACGGTTTTAGAAACCGTATCGGATATCCGGTTTTTTAAATCTCCTTTTTTAGTATCCTTATCCGATACGGTTTTTCCGTATATACGGAAACTGTATATCCGGTTTTTCCGTATATCCGGAAACCGTATATCCGGTATCCGGTTTTCAGCCTCACTTATGTAATTTAATATTTTTTTTTCTTTTATATGTGTGATTGTTAGTTTTTTTTAGCAACTTAAAAGTATTTTAAAAAGTTATAAGAGTAAATAACATATAAAGTTAATACTAATAAGGTTTAATCACCAAGATGTTGGTTATTTTGTGATTTATATATATATTTTAATATTTTATTCTAGAAAAAAGGCAACCGTATCGGATACCGTATATCCGGTTTCATATTTTGCCGATCCTTATCCGATACGGTTTTTAAAGAACCGTATCGGATATCCGGAAATTCGTATCGGATATCCGGAAATTCGTATAATTAAATTCGTATAGCGTATCGGATACGTATAATAAAACTGTATCGTATAACTAATATTATGAGTCGGGCTCGGGTGAAAGTTGATCCGATCCGAATGACTTGATTCGATAAGGCTAGTAGAGACCTGGCTCAAAATGTGAATTGACCGATTTGAATTTGAGTGACCCAAAGTTGACCCGACTCAGAGTGACCATACCCATAAATGATCCACCCAAAATCAATCGAAATGACCCGCACTTACTAGTATTATAAGGCAATGTTTGACAAGACATTTCAGGTACCTGATTTGGTCAAAGTAGCTTATTTGACCAAAATTTCAGGTACCTTATTTGTTTGTAAGCGTTTTACAAGTAGCTTATTTAACCAAATAAGCTACCTGGAATAAAATGTTACCTAGAGTAACATTTGAGATTTCAGGTACCTGATTTGATTTGATTTTCCTTTTTTACCCATTAAATTTATACTATTAAATAATTCTCATATACTTTTACGTCATTTCATCAAAATCAGTTACCTTTTCAGTTAGTTTGTCAAACATTTTTTTTATAATCAGCTACTTTATCCGTTAATAATTTCCAGCTAACTTATCAGTTACCTTTTCAGGTTTCAGTTAGCTTTTCAGTTTTCAGCTCAGGTAGTTTTACCAAACAGATTCTAAAACTATGTTTGACAAAGCATTTTAGGTACTTGATTTGGTAAAAGTAGCTTATTTGACCAACATTTCAGGTACCTTATCTTTTCGTAAGCGTTTGACAAGTAGCTTATTTGACCACATAAGCTACCAGAAATGAAATGCTACCTAGAGTAGCATTTGAGATTTCAGGTACCTGATTTGCTATTATTTTACTTTTTTGCCCCTTAAATTTATATTATTAAATAATTATCATATCATTTTAAGATATTTCATCAAAATCAATTACCTTTTCAGCTAGTTTACCAAACATTTTTTTATATAATCTACCTTATGAGCTCATAATTTTCAGCTACCTTATCAGTTACCTTTTTAGAAGCGGGGTTGACCGGAAACTAAAACAAAAACAAAAAAACAAGGTCTAGAGAGCATAAAACGGAACGAGGCCACAAAACGCCTCCCACATCTTGTTGAAACAAACGAAAAAAGTTGATTCAGCATGCCCGACTCCTCAAAGGTCCATAATTGTTGCTTCTGTGTGATGCCCGGCCAAGTTAGCCAAGTAATCCGCTTTCCCGTAAATATACTGCACCTTCACATTCCACGGTGAGTCATGGATAAATCGACTTGCAAATTTGGACAGGATGAGAATGCGTCGTAGGGTAAGGCTGGTCCGTCACCAAGAAACCCGCCACCACCTGACCTGACCACTTATTTAAGAGATGAGAGCCTTTACCACTCTCACCAGCCAACTTTGGTATTATCTTTTGCATTGTAAAATAGTTACTCAACGTTTTATTTAGTGTAATCAATGGTGGAGCTAGGGGGTTAGCAGAGGCGCTCTCCTCCTGACAGATAAAAATTTCATAATTTTTTATTGAAATTTTCGAAAAAAAATTCGAGTGTACCTTATTTCATTACCACATCGCCTTCCTAAAATTTCTCGCCCTCCTAAACTTAAATCCCGGCTTTGCCACTAGTCCACTAGTGACTGTAATGTGATTATGATTTTACTGCAACACAATACCTTGCAGGCAAAACCGCGTAAATGCATGTAAAAGTTAAAATGTGAAGATGAATTGACAAAATTTGACTCATTCAACAAACAATTTGTGATTATCATTCATAAGATTTTGAGGCTGTGGTGCATTCATCCGTAGACCAACATTTGCTAGATTTTTAAAGATAACAAATAATTCCCTCATTCTCACGGTTACTCCCTCAACCATTCATCATCTTCACAAGAATTGAAACACCTCATCGTCCACAATCAACGACCGCCCGTTCGCTGCCAACCGTTGTTCCGCCTTTTGCCCCAACCTCATACTCATTGTCTACTCAACAAGGTATACCTTAGTCTCATTTTCTTGATGTTGTTCAGCTTTTTGGTGTAAAGGGAGCTACAAGTGCGATTCTAATGCTTACGAGATCTGAAACCAGGTCATGAGCACCAGTACACCACATTTCATGACTTACCAACTAAGTTAGCTGACATTTGCTTTGATGTTGTACAGCTGACAGGTCCTCAGGGTAATTGGGTATATCATGTCACTATACACCCTAGTCAATGAAAAATATTCTTTTTTATTCTATTTAAATTATGGTGACGTGGTACACCCGATGGACATAAGAATCTCTCTTTGGTGACAATAGCTATTTCATGATATAAAGTTTAGCTGATTTGTTGAGTTAATTTAGTGACGTGCTACTCCGTCTGTCCCCGTCCTAATTATTTGTTTTATTGTTTACCTTTTAATATCCCATAGGATGAATATGGAAGTTAAACAAATAAAAGTATTTCTTTTTTCTTTGTTTTTTTTGGGAATTTGTTGGCTACATAGTTTGCTAGTTGTCGAGTTGTTATTGAATTATTAGAATGGACGGAAGACAATCTTATTTTCTAATGGTTTTGATGTTGCTACTGACTTCCTTTTTATGCTTGTTTTTTTCCTTGTTATGTGGTAATGAAACTTAGTCTGGCACGGAATCCAGATCAGGATCTACGAGATTTGCACCAGTCCAATCCGGTCCAGTGTGGTTAACGCGGAACTGGATTAGGGACTGGCAGGACCCGGTTCAGAGTCGGCCGGTTACCATCCCGAATCTAAACCTTGACGAATTATTACTTGTTATTGGAATAAGAGGAATGAGTGATCTACATACCCCTATTCAGCTTATTCTTCAGCTGGTTGCTGCCGAAGTAGCCTTGTACTTTAATCTCAAAGACGACGTAGATTGGATAAAGAGTGAATTGCAGTACATCTCGAGTAGGCTAATGAATGCGGAAGAAAGAGCCGAGGGAGATGATCCAGCCAAAGATTGGTTGAGACAAGTACGAAAGTTTGTTTTCGACACTGAAGATGCCATAGAACGGTATCAGCTATTCCTGAAGAAAAGTAGAATTTCTAGGTTGAAACACCATGTATTAGGAGATGTCAGCGATATGGCGTCTATCATGAAATCCTTGCGCGAAAATGCAACTCGTATTACAGGAGCAGGAGACCGATTAATGTTTAATAGTGACAATGGCAATCAGCGTGGTCAATGTAGCAACAATCAAGCCAGACAAAGCAGATCTGTGAATCAGTGTACTACGATGACAGCTGGTTATGAAGAAGTTGAAAACGACATTGCTAAGCAAGAAATTATCGGTTTACTTGGCTATCAGAATGACAATGGGAGACCCTCGACAGTAGCAGTGGTTGGAATGAGAGGACTAGGAAAGACAACTGTTGTTGAAAGTGTGTACTATGATAATACAATGAGATCTCGCTTCACACTTCGTGCTTGGATTCCTGTATCTGAGTGCAGACAAGAAGATGCAATTCTTCGGAGCATGATTGTGCATCTTTCGACAGCAACCGATAAGCTTTATAGTAAGAGGATAGTTGACAACATGGATGAAGGGTCCTTACAACATCTGCTTCAAAAATACATACAAGGGAAAAGGTAACATGTTTCAGTCACGGTACTTGCAAGCTCCTTTACAAAGTTTCCGAGATGTCAGGTGTTCGGAAACTTTATAAAGGAGCTTACAAATTGTAAAGGAGTCAAACACTCTATGGAACGTAATAAAAGTGTCGTCAATCATATGACTTCGTTTTGTACCTTCTATAATATCATCAGTTTCCGCAGGTACATGGTTGTATTCGACAATGTTCAAGAAGGAGACATAGAGCTGACGAAAAATATCAAGGCCTTGTTGGATACTAACAAAGAGAACAGCAAAATATTAATAACTACGCGTTATGAGAATGTCGCTCATGCATGGTTAAACGGCTTAAGGAATGGTTTGTACAAACTCAAACCGTTACCTGAAAACAAAGCGTGGGAGCTTTTCTGCAAAACGGCATTTCATGGATCTGGCGTAAGATCTCCTTCAAAATTGCATGATTTGGCTCGTAGGATCGTAAAAAAATGTGGAGGATTACCACCAGTTATAACTTCAGTTGGTAGTCTGTTATCCAACAGGGGAGATGACTTGAATGAATGGAGTAAGGTACATCATAGTCTCGGGTTTTACTTAGACTCGAAACACCAACTAGCAGAAATAAACAGAGCCTTTATGCAGAGTTACTATGATTTGCCTTTCAAGCTCAGACCGTGTTTTTTGTACTTCGGGTTGTTTCCAAAAAGGTATCCCATTGCGCGAATGAGACTACTTCGGCTATGGATTGCAGAGGGTTTCATACCAGAATGTAGAGGCAATTTAACCCTTGAGGAAATTGCAGAAGAATATATGAATGACCTGATCAATATGAGCATGATTGAAGTTAAATCTAGAGATCCGTCAGGAAGAGTTAAAACCTTGGGTGTCGTAAGCAAATTCCTACATGAGATGATTTTATCGAAGTTGCATCAACTCGGCTTTTGCAAAATTCTTTCCAAGAAAGGTTCTTTAGGCATAGCAACATCTAGACGGTTGTCCATCTACAAGACGCACGAGTGTCATGCACTTGAACTGGACAATATTATGATAAATCCTTCAAGCATTCGAAGTCTTTTCTTACAAGATGTAGAACCACCAATAATGGTAAAGGTCTTCGACAACAGATTCTTGGAGAGCGTAAATTTGTTGAAAGTTCTTGATCTGCTGAACGCTCCTATAGATTATATTCCCAAAGAAGTTGGTACCCTACTCAATTTACGCTATTTAAGTTTGAGAGGCACTCGAGTTTCAAAAATTCCAAAAACCATTGGTAAGCTTGAGAAACTCCAAACATTGGATTTGAAACAGACTTTCATTTCCGAGCTTCCCAAAGAATTTAATCAACTTCATAATCTACGACATCTTCTTGGATACTATTTTAAGCACGATCTCTCTAACGCCCATTGCATGATAACCAACGGAGTGAAGATACCTGAAGGGCTACTGGGAAGGTGCTTACAACTACAAAAACTCGCTTTCTTGGATTTGAATGCTGCACATAGAAATTGGATGATGGAGTTAAGAAACTTGACGCAATTAAGAAAGTTGGGAATCACAGGGCTCAAGTCGAAAGATGGGCCGATTATCTGTTCTGCAATTGATGGTATGAATAATCTTGAAGCGTTCAGCGTATACTCAAGTAAAACTGAGTGTATTGATTTGAGGAATGTCAGGTCTCCTCCACAAATGCTGAAACGGTTGTACTTAAGTGGACCTTTACCCTTATTTCCTACTTGGATAACTCGGCTCCAAAACCTTGTCAAAATCCGTCTAAGGTGGTCATTACTACCAGTCGATCCTCTCGAGTCCTTACAGTCATTACCTAATCTGGTGGAGCTTCAACTGTTAGAGGCATTTATCGGCGAGCACTTAATAATTGGAAATCATGGATTTCAGAAGCTTAAGGTACTACAGCTCTTAGATTTGCATCCTCTCAAGTCCTTGTACATAGCTGAAGGCGGTTTACCTGTTCTAGACGAGATGTCAATCGGGGAAAGCGAGAATTTGGAGGTTCCTGTTACCATCAAGTACCTCTCCACACTAACAACACTAAACTTCTACAATATGTCACCATGTTTCACTGATTGCATTCTACCAGGTCAAGACGATTACTCAGTCGTCGAGCATATACCCACTGTCCTTTTCCATAATAAGGACTTGGAGGGCAATTGGCAGACATACACTCTGCGATGATCATTGTGCCATTTACTGAAAAAAAAGAGGAAATCGCGTCCAATTTGAAGACTGGTATCATCGATTGTGTTGTTCAGTTGGTCTTTGTTAAGACCGTCTTAATCTCACCACTCCTTTCATTTTTGCTTTACTTAGATCGGTTGTAGGTACCTTCTTAACTTAAGACGGTCTTAAACAAGAATTTGTGTTGTTATAATTAATGCTCCTTCCTGATAACTTACAGTACTTGCACTCGATCTGATAGATTATGTACTTGAAGCGCTTGTAGCAACCCGGAGTTCATCAACATTTCTTAATGTTAACTAACTTCGGGCTTATATGTACAGATTGTGTTCTACTGTAATACGGAGTATATTTTTCATAATCAATTTCTTTTACATCATTATGGAACAAATTGACCAATTTGGGTACGTTTGTCCAACTTTAGTTTCACTGATGTTAACATAGGACAAAATACGACGAACTGATCATTACTCCCTCTGTTCTAATCATTTCTTTTAACTTTATATAAACACGGTACCTCATCTCACAACAACAGCAGAAAAACAATGAACTACTCCGTACAACAGTTTGTTTTTTTGGTGTAAACCATCCGGTTTAATCCGGATTCGAGCCGGGTAGAGCCACTAGGGCGGTAAAGCTCTCCCTCATGAGTTTCAACACTGCTGCGTTCCCAGGGCTCGAACACAAGACCTCTGGTTAAGCTAGAACAACCGTTTATAAACATGGTATCTCAGGCTATGCTTTTTATAAGATGGTGTATGGAACAAGAAGACGCCCGAGGTAATAGCAGCAGAGCTGACCCATTACAGGAACAAAGCGGCTCATTGTACGGCACACTATAAGCCCTTTGAAGTTTCGTCTAGAGTTCGAGTCGATACTATTAGAGAAGATTACGGTAATACACCGTAACCAGAATAAAATAAGTTATATTATTATGGTTTCTATATTAGGAGTCTTCCGAGTATTATAAATACGGCATGATTGTAATTGTGAAGACACAAATAAAATAATACCAAACGATTTCCTTTATGTTTTCTCCCGTCCCTATTTCTAATATGGTATTAAAGGCCTTACGCTCTTCAGGCCTAAAACATAAAACTCCGCCGCTGCCGATGGGCTAATGAATTAAATGCTGAACTTTTTCTTTTGTTTCAAGATCTTACGTGGGTTTTGTAATTTGCCCATTAGTTTGATTGATTAATATATCGAAACTTCAGTTCTTTTGACGATTTTGCCCATTAGTTTGATGGATTAATATATCGAAACTTCAGTTTTTTTGACGATGATTCATTTGAAGGTTCAAAAAATTGCGACGTTCTGACAATGATCATGAGATGAGTACGAAAAAAAATCAACGTTTTCGTTTGGTTCGAATTTTAACGTGTTCGAAAAATAACGACGTTCCCGTTCAACGAATTTTTTTGACACTTTCGAAAAGTTGCGACTTTCCTGCCTAAGATTTGAAGATCGGAGACCGAAGAAACCGATTTTTCTTCATCTTTTTGTTATTTGTGTGAAAATTCATGGAATTTTTTTCAAATTACCATGAGTGTGAAGGGATATAAGAGAAGATTACGATATCGTAATATACCGTAATTAGAATAATTAAATAAGTATATTATTATGGTTTCCTATATTAGGAGATCTTATGATGATTATGTCTTTCGAGTACTATAAATACGGTACGATTGTAATTGGGAAGACACGAATGAAATAATAGCGTAAACGATTTCCTTTATGTTTTCTCCTCTCTATTTCTAATAGATACATATCATTTAATTCCGATGTTTGCATTTTCCATTAATAAAAAGCCTTTTTACCTCCAAAAAAAAAGATATCTAAAGTTATGCATCTTATCTAAGAGCTTAAATTGTTAGAATTTCGTTACTTTTTTACGGCTTCTCATAAATATTGTCAAGCTAAGCCAAGGTCAAAGTAGGAGTCAACCAAGAAACTCAAGGAAAAAAGCTATCCGAATCTGGCGTAGGGTGCGCCTCCTTGCGCAACTTGAACTAGCGCTTAAAGGGATTGAAAGTAGTACTCATATCATCAAAGTGCACTTACCCGTGTTGGTGGGCTTGACTCGGCTGCGGTCAGATCCTGCAGGATGTTGCGTTTTTCAAGTGCATTTGTTTTAAATGAGGAAATTGCGAAATACTCATCGTTCTATCCCATAAATGATTCAATTGATCGTAGTTTTTAATTTGGAAGGATGAAAAAAATCATAAGAATAATATGCAAATGACGGCTTGAAAGGCGTTTCTTGGAGCCACAAAATAGAAAGGTTGTGCACGAGTCTGGAAACGACGTCGTACGACTGCGGCGTGAATCAGGACTTATGTTTGTAATCTGATTGATATAATGCAAGCTTTTGAGCGCTGAATTTGGAGCGTGGTAGTTTGGCCTATCTTCCTGTGTTCATTTGGAATGTTTTGGCTAACAAACAACATCAAAAATTTAGCTCCCAAAATTATGATTTTTTCCATGATATTTAACCTTAGAAATGCGTCGCAAGAAAATTTTTTGCAATTTTTTTTTCACCATAGCTATTTTTTAGCCACAATCACTTGTGTTTCGTATATTTATACGTGGCACAATAGCCACGAGAATTTACACTTAGATTACAAATATAAACGTGGCTTACCCAAATGTTAAAATGTTAAATTGTTGTAGTGACCCCTTACCACGAAGAAAACAATGTCAACTACACATTGTTAGGTAGAAAACTAGTGTTGTTAAAGCTAGTTAATTAACCACGATTATAAAATTTATAAGTGTCGAATTTCGCAGTACACATTTACTCATTGCAGTATACATTTAACTGTTAATTATGACCGCCATCAATCACTATCATTAACCACGACTGCCGTCAACTACTCTTTACCACCGTTAGACATCAACAACCACAACATTAGAAACGTACTACGTAAATACTATTTAAAATGGGAAAAAAAAAAGATATACGGCGTAAATAAATTATGCTGTATTTGAAATTGTACTCCAAATCTGCAATGTGTAGTCGCAATAATGACTGAATATTTGGCAAGAATATTATACTCCCTCCATTCAACTTCACACTACCACTTTGTTTTTCACGTTTATTAACGAGTGTTTTACGCCTCAAAAGTTACGTTTTTGCAAAAAAATATAAAAGTTAGATTTTTTTAATGTACTCGTAAAAACAAATCAAACAAGATTCATATGAATATATTTTCACTTATGTATTAAGAGAAAATTGAAATCATATTTATATATTATATTAAAACTGAAGCCGCAAACCATGTGTCATCTCCAAATTAATTGTCCACATGTCACACCGTGATTTATTTCCACTTAACATAATTTATTCAAAAAATCCTGAAATATATGGTGATTTCAAAAGACTATGAAGATATGGCCTAATATATCGCCCAAAATATCTTTTCATAATTTAAACACACAAGTATATTTACAGAAAATCTTGATCTATTTATATATCCACGTAAAAATCTTGGTCGATTTACAGAAACTGGTTTCGTACCCCGTGCAATGCACGGGATGTTTTATTGTTAACTATCACCTTAACAGTGAATATATATTCTGTATTGCAATTGAATGTTCAAACATAATACATCCTTGAAGTCAGAAAATATTGTCCTCTCCTTAAAATTTATCATAAAATGTTGTACCATTTCAAAATTCAATTAAGGAATGAATATCCAAGATCCCTATATTATTAGCTACCACCATCTCTACCACAATAATATCGTCTCTGCTCTCTAATTCCAGGGGTAAAGTAGGTACCTCATCTTTTTTCCCCTTAAGTGCAAGTTTTTAAAGAGATACTCTCACAATGTATTCTTTGTCTTCGATTAAATCCTCCCTAAATTGAAATGGAAACAATAAGACCGAGAGAGTAAACTGATCACTTCACATATACTACTGCCCATAAGTGAGATTTTTTTTGCATAGGAGTTTTAAGAGAATGAACAATGGAAAGATTAAGCTCGTAACAATAGGCAATAATGCTGCACAAACTGAAAACTTAGATGATGTCTCCTTACGGCAATAGGCAACCACAACAAATACATCAGCATGAGATTTCTAAGCTAAATCCGAATACAATGTCCAAGATAGTTAGGGATTACTCGTATATAATATCGCCTAAAACTTGCCATAAGCTTGAAAACGGTATATATGACGTGCTCCACTTCAGAGCTAATAGTTGTGCTTGTACTCCGTATTATATTAGTGTATTACAAAATACAGGTGCTAACAACCAAGTCTCTAATTTCACATACACGTGAAAGGCTGAAATCGAGCGCAAACAACGGGTGATGCTCCAGATTTTGGTCCCGTGGTTATCCATGTTTTCATCCTCAATGACCCCAGTGTTGGCCAGGTTGTCCAGCCCATACCAGAGTTATCGGAGTAGCAGTTGAGGATGTAGGTGATGTTGATACAGTTGTGACAGGAATAGTGGTACATCAGTACCGGTAAATCAGCTTCACATAAACAAAATATTGAGCCACTCATGAGAATAAGACTGAACAATTGTTTAAAAACATAAACTAAGAATGGATTTGTCAAAATTAGTGACACAATATAATAAAATAAATAATTTGAGTACTGAAATCACATTTAGATAGAGGTTGAAATCGACAAATCTAAATCAAGGTGTGCCGATTTTCAGACGAAAAAGGGGATATTATGTACTGACAAATTGTGCTGTAAAAGTGTGTATTAGCCAATACAAACCATAGACTTTCATCCCAATTTTGTATCTTTGATTGCAGCTACATTTCTCCCAATCTGTGTACTTGTGTATTCAATATTATAGTGCCAAACATGATGCAAAACTGTTGTATACCATCTAGAGCCAAAGGCACGAGTACAAAAAATAAGCAGAAATAATACTTTCGTGTAGTAAATTCTATTGTAAATCTTATTCGTATTAACAGTATATTTGCACATAATATTTCCAACTCACAAGATCAAATCACCAACTCACAAGATCAATTCCATCCTACATAATCTCTCAATCAAGCTATCATATCTTGTAAATATAGCAATAGCATAATTTTGTCAATCAATTAGCATCTTTGTATAGGCTYCTCTCCTTATTTAGTTGTATATCCTCCCTATATATATATTGTAACATTCAGTCATCAATAAAAACACACAATTCATTCTAAACTCTAGTCTTATATGGTATCAACGAGTCTCAATCGATCCAACCCTCTTCGACCTAAACGCCACTCATTCAAACGCCAACATCACCTCTCTCACCCGTGTCCCACCATGACTAACACCCACACTGACACCCTTATTCCCAACCCCCATAACGCGGCCAAACCCCTCACTGCCCCGAACCTCGCTCACGTGGTTAAATTGACCCCCCTCAACTATATCACCGGGAGGTTTCAACTCACTAATATCCTCTTTGGATTTAGTCTTCTCGGCTTCTTAGACGGATCCGACCTTGCACCTCCTGCCACCCTTGTTGACGCCAACAAGCAGGAGACTCCCAACCCCGCACACTTGTCTTGGCTTAAGCAAGACGGCCTCATTCTAGGCGCCCTCATGGGCACCATCACCTCAACCCTACAAACCTTAATCGTACGGGCAAAAAACGCTAAGGAGGCTTGGGATATCCTAGCCCACACTTACGCCAACCCATCTCGTATCCATATTCAACAACTCAAAGAAAAACTTGATTCGATAGTGAAGACTACGGATCAAACCATCAATGACTATGGTCACTCCGTCAAAGCCTGCGTGGACCAACTCGCCCTCATGGGCAAAATAATTGATCTTGAGGACGTTGTTTCAAAGGTCCTCAAGGGTCTCGATTATGACCTTTATAAACCAGTTATTGACACCGTACGCGCTCGAGACACACCAATCTGTTTCGAGGCCCTCCATGAGAAGTTACTCCAACGCGAGTTGCTCCTCAAGCACCAACCCAGTCACAACCACTTCACTCCCTCTGCCAACCCTGCCTATCGGCACAATCACCAAAACAGGACTCACTACCGCTCACCGAACCCTGGCTATAACCACACCACCGTTACCCAACCACCCAACCAAACTAACCCTCACCCATTCAAAGGTCGGTGCCAATGGTGCCGCGAAACAGGTCATGTTATTGCCAACTGTCCACTGTTTCGAAAACTTTTCCCCAACATCACCTTCTCTGCTCCGCCCACCACCCGTTACCAACAACCTTCACCACAAGAACACACCGTGACCAATGGAGCAGCGGTCCCAAACTCGGATTTTCTCCTTGATAGCGGCGCAAGTCATCATATTACCCATGACTTGGATACCCTCGCCTTCCATTCTCCTTATACCGGTCCTGATGATCTTATAATTGGAGACGGTTCCGCCATACCAATCGCCAATATATGTAGCTTTACTTTACAATCGCTTAAATTTAGTAATGTTCTTCACGTTCCGAAAATATCGCGAAATATATTGTCTATATCGATAATCAAGTGTTTGTTGTTTTCTCACATGATTGTTTTTTTGTCAAGGCGATAGCAACAGGAACCATACTTCTCCAGGGCCGAGTTAAAGACGGAATTTACGAGTGGTGTCCTTCCAAACCCAAAGTCTATGCCCCTATCAAAGGACCCACATCGTTGTCTTGGCATCATAAGTTAGGACACCCAACATATGATGTAATCAAGATTATTAATAAAAACTTACCATTTTCTATTTACGATTATGCTCACTGTGAATCATGCAATGTCGCAAAAAGCAAGAAGCTACCATTCTCTACCTCCTCGTTCAAACGAACGAACCCCTAGACCTTATTTTTTCTGACCTTTGGACAAGCCCGGTTATATCATTCGACCATTACAAATATTACATCGTATTCGTCGATCATTATAGCAAGTACGTTTGGCTGTATCCATTAAAGCAAAAATCCGACACTACTCAATTATTTCTACAATTTAAAGCTCTCGCAGAAAAAAATTTTAATAAACCAATTAAACATTTTTTCTCCGATAATGGAGGTGAGTATATTAAATTATCCACCACTCTACTTAACAATGGTATCTCTCACTCA
>VHZZ01000145.1:7480-18736 GCA_009801015.1 Silene noctiflora
CATTTAAGTTTAATTAAGAGGAATAGAGGGGAGGAGAGAGGATAATTAAATGTTATATAAATCATGATAGGGCCCATATGCTGCAAATTCTCTCAAACCCACCGGCCAATGGGAAGCCAAGAAAAGACTTGGCTTTTATACTATTTAGATTAAACATAACTACCATATGCTAGAGCAGAAATGCAATAAACTCAAGCGTGAAATGACCTACGCAAAAGTCGAATCAGTACCTACTTCGAACGACGAAGTTACTGGTTAATGTATTTTACTAACTAGCGTTGTTTTAATAGAAGTATATGTATAATCAGAAGGTAAAACACGTGTGATTTGTACTTCGTATATTACTAAAAATGTTTGAATAAAATGTGTGTTTATTGTATACGACGTTTTTGACTGATTTTATCAAACTGCAAACAAAATTCAGTCGTTTGTCGCCACGTGCATTGCACGCGGGCTTCAACCTAGTACTCGAAAATATGGATACATAGCCCAGTTCTTTTCGACTTAATTTCTACTCATTTCAGTTTGTTAGTTCGGCTATATTTAATTCAGTTCAGTTCAGATAAGTTCATCTCTTCACAACTTCTTGATTCAGTTCAACTCCTTAAAGTTTAGTTCAGATAAACTCAATTTAGTTCGGTTTAATTTAGTCCCGTCCGTCTTTTTTAGTCGAAAAGAACCCGGCCTTAGTTAGATCCTTATGAATTAGACACGTAACTTATACACGTCTCATAAACACTTACATGCATGGTGACACCTTTGCATTCCATATTGTTTTTACTTTTGATCTTTTATTCTTATTTATTTAATTCACAATTAGAAATCATATAAAACAAACAAAATGACACAAAAACACTCACAAACTCCAAAAATTTACAGTTAAAAATTGAGTAAAAACATCAAACAAAACGAAAGGATAACAACAAAATAATGCCTGCAAATCAAACAAACAATAACAATAATAATAATAATAATAATAATATTGATAATTCCAAGTTATTAACCGAAGAAATTGATGAAGAAAGTCCAATGTTTAGAAGAAGAAGAATAGAAGATGAACAAGAAAGAGAGGCCCAACAAGAAAGGTCCAGATCCAGGCCCAAGCCCAAAGGCCCAACATGGAAAGGAGAGCATGCAAAGAGTATAGTCTATGGAGGTTTAGATGCAATTGTTACTTGTTTTTCACTAATTTCGTCTATATCTAGTGGAGGGAAGATGTCGTCGGTGGACGTT
Organism: Silene noctiflora; assembly: GCA_009801015.1. Classification (NCBI taxonomy): domain Eukaryota; kingdom Viridiplantae; phylum Streptophyta; class Magnoliopsida; order Caryophyllales; family Caryophyllaceae; genus Silene; species Silene noctiflora. The sequence goes on from VHZZ01000145.1 coordinate 8,714, forward strand.
CTCGTGTTGGGGTTTGCTAATCTTGTAGCAGACGGGATATCGATGGGGTTTGGTGATTATGTTAGTAGTAGTACTGAAAAGAAGATGGGTGATATGGAGAAAGATGTTACTCAATGGGAAGTTGATAATAATGGTGTTTCGGAAATCAGGAATTTAGTAAGGCGGTATCGTGATCTTGGGATGGATCCTCATGATGCCGCTACGGTAACAAGTTTATTTTGCTCTTTTTTTTTGGTATTTAATTGTTAATTTGTTATGGCTTGCTTAGGTAGCAGGGAAGCTCGCCTCCGCTTAAAAATTGGAAAATTGGAAAAAAAAATCGTGTTTTCCCTACATCATTACTAGCTAGCCCCTAGCCGTAAATCCTAGCTCTGCCATAGTGGCTATCACAATTGTTTTTTGTGAGAAAAAGTTTAGATCAAAGGATACTCTGGTCCTTACTAGTCCAAGTTAAGGACAAACCACCGGCCTCTTTGATAGCTAAATTAGTGTTAAGTAGGATTGACGAAGTCCCTCGTCCCCTCTGGCGGACAAGATTTTCGTAAATGCTGACTGCTGACTGCTGAGTGCAATAATTGTGGTATAAAATGTGTTTTGAATCTCACTTAAAATTCCTTAAGAACAGGTAGTAAACATATTTTCCAAGTACAAGAACATAATGGTGGAAGAAGAAATGATGGGACAAAAGGGAATTCTACCATCAAACCAAGACGAAAAGCCGTGGAAGAGCGGCCTTGTCACCTTCACTTCCTTCCTTCTCTTCGGATCCGCCCCACTTCTTTCGTTCATCATCCTCATTCCATTCACCGACAACGATAACATCAAATTCATAGGTGCATGCATCCTCTCTGCATTGGCCCTTGCTCTTCTTGGACTAGCCAAGGCGAAAATCTCTGGTGAAGGATACGGTCTCTCCACCCTGGTTACGCTTTGCAATGGTGCCATTGCGGCTGGCACAGCTTATGCTATCGGATGGACTCTTAGAAATGTGGCTGGCCTCGAAGAACCGTAAATCAGTTTGAAATCATCTTAGATTGCTAACAAGTTTTGATTTGTACTCCTCGGATAATATTACATGTAGTAGGATGGTACCTAAACATTTTGACCCATAGACGCATTCGACTTGCCCGTTAATTTTGTAATTGATGGAAGTTGCAAAATAAACACGAATATGTCGCTCCAAAAGGTCATCTTCGGAATATGATTAAACTCGTCCATAATTTTCATGGATGGGCAAGTGTAACTATTTAGTACTACTTTGACAGATAGACTGTCCTCGACTAGCCGTTATCAAGGACCCGTTCACAAGCGGTAATTAGATTGTATAGTATTCGACTGGTTTACATAAGAAAAGTTTACAATAATACAATAACACGCAAGTTTAAGTCATTCGATATCTCTTCCGTCTTCATCTTCTCTTTTGAACCCAAACTCGATCTCAATGTTAGCTTAGTTGCTTAACATACTTTGATTTTACATCTTAAAGAAAAAAAGAAAAAAAAATAGGATTGGGATAAGACCATAAATATGGAGCGTGCGGCCATAACTTAAAGGGCGAAAGGCATGTCTTGGGGGATTGGGGGGGGGGGGGTCTGCCTTTGAAGTGAGTGTCCTATGTTGGATTAAGAAATGACATGCACTCCACCACGAAACAGCTCATTAACAACCAACACGGTTGGTCTTGTTGTTAAAATTCCGATTCGATTCAACGATTTTAAGATTTTACGACTCAAAAATGCTTGATCGGTCCTGGATCCTATGATTTTATCATGATTGTAAGATTTTATGAATTGTCGTTTCTTACAATCTCAAATTAGTTACAATCCGAGTCGGTTTAGGACAAACAAAATTGTTTTCAGTTATCACTTTTATCTCAGGTTGAGTCGGTTTCATTCTACCAAACTTTTAAAATATATCAAATCGAGTCCCAGACACTTTAATTTGAGTTGATTTCTTGAGTCAAGTCGAATTTGAGTTTGCCAGCTTTAATCCAAAAGCCAATAGTTAAGGATAACCTCAATATGATTCAACACAAATTCTCATTGAAGACGGGCACTATCCGTCACAAGCTGAAGACGGATAGTGCCCCTCTCACAATATGCAAGTTGCATTATCCATGTGATGCTCCATTTCACCCCACTTGCTTTATTGTGAGAGGCTAGTATCCGTCTTCAGCTTGTGACGGATAGTTTCCGTCACAAGCAAGACGCTTTGATGATTCAATGTATGGGTCCTTATATCTACTAGAACAAGTTGTGAAAAAGTATTAGAGCATCCTCAACATCGAGGTTTTTCATATTTTATCTCTTATTTCCCTTTTCGTCCACTTTATTTTTCACTAACCTTTTCTCATTTACTCTTCCTATTTTATAATATCATATACGTAACAATGAGGTTTCCCAACAAAATTAATTTACTCAGCTTCCAAAAAAAACACAAAAAAGCCTAGCATTTATTTGGAAACCGCCCTAGAAGTAGAGGAGAAGGCATATGGAGAGACAAATTTGCGCCTTTACGGATGCTCTTACGGCACTCGACGGTCCACACTTTCGACCCCGAGTATATATTCCTAGTCCCATGTTGTTAGTAATCAGTCACTTAAAAACTAAAACGGTTTTTAAACCCAAAACCCTGTTTATCTATCTCCCTTTTATAAACCCTTGTACCTCATTTCAGCAGCCACATTCATCTCACTTCTTCTTCTTCTTCCTCCTCCATTACTTTCCCTTCTTCCTCATTTTCTGTTCTTCAATTTGCAGACTTTTCCCCAAATTCAATCCCCAAATAAAAACCCTAAAAATGGGTTATTGTATGCACCATTTATCTAACAACCTAATCTCAACCCCATCCCTAAAAAAAACCTTCTTTTCGACCTCAAATTCCCATCTTTACACTCGTTTCACCTCAAAGAACGCATCTTTTCCCTCCCACGTATCCCTTTCAATCCGGACCCCATGTAGGTCTCCACTAATCCGGGTTCAATGTCAATCCAAACCCAAAACAGAAACTGACACGGGTAGAAAGATTGGGAAGAGGACTGATTTGAAGAAGATTCTGATATTGGGTGCAGGACCAATTGTGATAGGACAAGCGTGCGAATTCGATTATTCGGGTACGCAAGCATGTAAAGCGTTAAAGGAAGAAGGGTATGAAGTTGTTTTAATTAATTGTAATCCTGCTACTATTATGACTGATCCTGATTTAGCTGATAGAACTTATATTACTCCCTTAACCCCTGATTTAGTTGAACAAATTTTAGAAAAGGAACGACCCGATGCATTGTTGCCTACAATGGGGGGACAAACTGCTTTGAATTTGGCCGTTGCGTTGGCCGAAAACGGTGCATTAGATAGATATGGGGTTGAGTTGATTGGTGCTAAGTTAGATGCTATTAAGAAGGCTGAGGATAGGGAGTTGTTTAAGGATGCTATGAAGAATATCGGGGTTAAGACACCTCCTTCAGGGATTGGGACGACTTTAGATGAGTGTATCGCGATTGGTAATGAGATTGGGGAGTTTCCTTTGATTATTAGGCCTGCGTTTACATTGGGTGGGACGGGAGGGGGTATTGCCTATAATAAGGAGGAGTTTGAGGCTATTTGTAAGTCGGGTTTGGCTGCTAGTTTGACGAATCAGGTTTTGGTGGAGAAGTCTTTGTTGGGTTGGAAGGAGTATGAGCTTGAGGTTATGAGGGATTTGGCTGATAATGTTGTTATTATTTGTTCTATTGAGAATATTGATCCTATGGGGGTGCATACTGGGGATTCCATCACGGTCGCTCCTGCTCAGACTTTGACCGATAAAGAGTATCAACGCCTTAGGGATTATTCTATTGCTATCATTAGGGAGATTGGAGTTGAATGTGGTGGTTCTAATGTGCAGTTTGCTGTTAATCCTAAGGATGGTGAGGTGATGGTTATTGAGATGAATCCTAGGGTCTCGAGATCTTCTGCTTTGGCATCTAAGGCTACTGGTTTTCCAATTGCCAAGATGGCTGCTAAGCTTTCAGTTGGTTATTCTCTTGACCAGATTCCAAATGACATTACTCGGAAAACTCCAGCGAGTTTTGAGCCTTCAATTGATTACGTCGTGACCAAGGTGAGTATCTCGGGTCTGATGAAATGTTTAAAGTACCTTTCTGCAAATTATGTTCATTATTTTGCTTACTTTCCTTTTTATTTACCTGTAGAAACAAATGTAGTGGCAAATGGTAGAAGTTTATTCTGCAGGATACCTAATGTGGTTTATGTTTGCCTTTGAACTTCAGTATGCCTTTACTTTGCCAACAAACTACTAGTGGTAAAAACGGTTAACTTGATGTGCACCATAAATACCAGCTATAATTTTATGTTTGTTTTATTTTGGAACTTGGTAAGGCTACTTGCGGTATAACAAAATAAGGAAATATTATCCTATCCATGACTGTTTGGGATTCAAATGGAAGAATCTTTATGCCATGCCTAATAAGAGGAGCTTGGACTAGATCAGTGTCATGTACATATAAGCTTTCTTGTTTGATGTCTTTCCCCTGGATTTCGAACAGTTATATACATGTATCTTGATAATTAAATAATGTAAAATTTAAACCAGAGAGTAGATTGTCTAACTGTGATCTGATGTTTGTCGAATTCCCTTATTGTGCCAGCTTTTCGAATCTAACGGGTGTGGAACTTGACTATTGTTCATTTGTGCATATGATTTGATTCAGTTATCGCACAAGTAATTCCCTGTTTCTATTGCAGATTCCTCGTTTTGCATTTGAAAAGTTCCCTGGTTCTCAACCAATCCTCACGACACAAATGAAGTCTGTTGGTGAAGCCATGGCCTTGGGTCGCACATTTCAGGAGTCTTTTCAAAAGGCAGTGAGATCTTTAGAACTTGGCTACTCTGGATGGGGTTGTGCCCAAATTAAGGAGTTGGATTGGGATTGGGAACAGTTGAAATATAACATTCGTGTTCCAAACCCTGATCGTATCCATGCTGTATATGCTGCAATGAAAAAAGGCATGAAAGTTGATGAAATTTTCGAGTTGAGTTTCATTGATAAATGGTTTCTTACACAACTTCGAGAACTAGTTGACGTGGAGCAATACCTTTTGTCTCAAAAACTGTCTGATCTGACAAAAGAGGATTTCCAGGAGATAAAGAAAAGAGGTTTCAGTGATAAGCAGATAGCCTTTGCTACTAAATCAACCGAGAAGGAAATCCGATCAAAGAGGTTATCTTTTGGTGTCTCACCCGCTTACAAGCGTGTGGATACTTGTGCTGCAGAATTTGAGGCTAATACTCCCTACATGTATTCGTCTTATGATTTTGAGTGTGAATCAGCACCCACTCAAAAGAAAAAGGTTTTGATTCTAGGAGGTGGACCTAACCGTATTGGCCAGGGGATTGAGTTTGACTACTGTTGCTGCCATACCTCATTCGCCCTTCAGGTATGTAGTTCATAACTTCATACAACTCTGTAAAAGGCATTTCTAAGTCTCAAACCCTTCAGTTATTGTGTGTATACTCATGTACTAATATATAATTTCTTGGTGTTGTGTGATTTCATGTTGATGCATGCTCTCGGGCATTATATGTAGCATCTCTCTGTTCTATGTTAAGGTGTGGTCTTTAATGGTCTGTGATCAGTGAGGGATTGTCGAAATTTGCTGCTTATAACCTTATCAATTAACATAAGCCTGAAAGCCGAGACTTTGTTTCACTATGCCGATCAGTTAATGTCTATTTTCTTAGTTAGCAACTTGTTTGATGACAGCATTTTTGCAAGAGCAGGCAATCAAACTGCTGCTTATTGCATATTAATTCGTTAATTTAGGATGTAGAATGCTGCTCCGCTCTTTAACTACGCCATTGTGTGATGAAATGGTTGATAGTTTAAAATCATATGATGTTGCTACTTATGTGGGTTTCTTCCAGTAGGGAATTGGGATATGGAATTATGGACCCTGAATTACATTTGTGTCTCTTGACTCGTGTTTTTGAACAAGATTAATGATCTCATGTGCTCTCTAAGGCAGTGGTTTTAGACTGATTCCCTTGACTGTTGGCGTACACATCTTGAGCTTGTTTTATGCTTCTGTCACTTTTGCTGGCTGCTTTTTATTGTGCCCGAGAAATGCTATACTCCGTATGTTCTGTTGTGTATTTGTTTTTTGTTTTTTGCTGTTAACTTGTTTGGGTCTTGGCAGGATGCTGGATATGAGACTATCATGATGAACTCAAACCCTGAGACTGTATCTACAGACTATGACACAAGTGATAGGCTCTACTTCGAACCTCTTACAGTTGAAGATGTTCTGAACATCATTGATCTTGAACGACCTGATGGCATAATAGTACAATTTGGTGGACAGACCCCCTTGAAGCTTGCTCTACCAATTCAGCAGTATTTGGATGAGCACAAGCCCATGAGCGCCAGTGGGTCAGGCCCAGTTCGTATATGGGGAACATCACCCGACTCGATCGATGCAGCTGAGGACAGGAAACGGTTTAATGCTATCTTGGACGAGCTAAAGATCGAACAGCCAAAGGGAGGCATTGCTAGGAGTGAAGCTGATGCTCTTGCAATTGCAGCCGATATTGGCTATCCTGTTGTTGTGAGGCCTTCTTATGTCTTGGGCGGTCGCGCAATGGAGATTGTGTATAATGACGAAAAATTAGCGAAGTATCTAGAGAATGCTGTCGAGGTGGACCCTGAACGTCCCGTACTGGTTGATCGTTATCTGATTGACGCCGTTGAAATTGATATCGATTGTTTGGCTGACTCATATGGCAATGTGGTCATTGGTGGGATTATGGAGCACATTGAGCAGGCTGGGGTCCACTCCGGTGACTCAGCCTGCTTTCTTCCTACCAAAACTATTTCATCTTCATGTTTAGAGACAATCAGATCTTGGACCATGAAATTGGCCAAGAGGCTGAATGTGTGTGGGCTCATGAACTGTCAATATGCTATTACAACTTCCGGGGAGGTTTTCTTGCTTGAGGCTAACCCTCGTGCATCTCGTACGGTCCCGTTCGTGTCCAAGGCAATTGGACACCCATTAGCTAAGTATGCTTCCTTGGTCATGTCCGGGAAGTCTCTCGGGGATATTAACTTCACTAAAGAGGTCATCCCGAAACACGTGTCAGTCAAGGAAGCGGTCCTACCATTTGAGAAATTCTCGGGATGTGATGTATTATTGGGCCCTGAGATGCGGAGTACTGGTGAAGTAATGGGTATTGCTAGTGACTTCTCCTCGTCCTTTGCTTTGGCTGAAATTGCTGCAGGTCAGAAGCTACCATTCTCCGGCACCGTCTTCTTGAGTTTGAACGACTTGACCAAACCCCACCTCTCAGCCATTGCCAAGGCCTTCCTCGAACTCGGCTTCAACATTGTCTCGACTTCTGGGACAGCCCGCATTCTGGAATTAGAAGGTATACCAGTCGAGCGTGTGTTAAAGTTGCATGAAGGAAGACCACACGCAGGCGATATGGTCACCAACGGTCAAATTGACTTGATGGTAATAACAAGCTCTGGTGACGCACTTGATCAGATAGATGGGAGGGAACTCCGAAGAATGGCTCTCGCTTACAAGGTTCCGATTATAACCACAGTTGCAGGAGCTCTAGTCACGGCCGATGCAATTAAGAGCTTGAAGGCAAGCCCTCTGAAAATGTATGCTCTTCAGGATTTCTTCGACGACAATGCAGGAATTGATTCCCCTAAGAAACTGCAATCTGTACCTTAGAAATTATTTCGATAAGGCGTTTGAGGTAAGGTAATAACACTGCCTGTCACTTTTCACTTGTGTCGTTTTCGACAAGTAAAACATCTTTTTAAGTTATCCTTGTTTTGTTAGTCATTTTTATTGTATCATAAATTGTATTTGTAGCTATGCTACTAGACTTGGCTCCAAGTGTTAACCGCGAGTGTGCCGGAGTCTGAGGCACTATTTTTTTTCTTTCAAAATTGCTTGTTTAAAAGCTGTTGCCACTTATTCCTTCTATATTTGGTTTATATTGTCCTCGTTTGACTAGAGTTCGTGTATAAGGTTTGTGATGGAACATCATTTATTATCCTTAACCTGAAGAACTACTGTCAGAGAAAATGAGAACGAAACAAACGAAATGAGATGGCTTAGTATTTGTGGAATTGCGCGTAAAAGAAATTTATTAAATGAACCGTTTTACAATAAACTTAGTGCATAGCGAATGAAGGTTGTTCCCGGAAACTTGCATGCGTAGCGAGTGAACCGTTTTACAATTCACTAGAGGTCGTAGCTAATGTCTTTCCATACAGGACTAACAGTAGTAAGTGTATTATACATTCGATGTACTATCACCAATTTTATAGTTTTTGAGTTTCTGAGTTCATTTATTTTAAAAAATTTAAATAAAACTCAAAAACATTAAATATAAATTTACTTAAATTTAAGTTTTGACAAGAAAAAAAATTAAAATATAACATATAAACTTTTATAAGCTCAACAAAAATACACATATGCTCAAAAACAAATAAAGTTTGAGATAATAAACTCAGAAAAAATACATATATGCTCAAAAACAAATAAAATATGAGGTAGTATATCCGATGTATGTTCTTTTTTCTCGACTAACAGGAGTCGCTTTCCGTTGAGTTAGCAACCCCCAAAATCTCCCTCATTCAAGTATTTGTGTGTTGCGAAAATGGGTGTCTTTTTATTAGTAGTTAACAACCAAAATACACATGGTATATTAGAAATTCTCATTTGTAACATCATTATTCCATTTTGATGGTATATACCCCATTTTGAAATCGATATATCATGAAGATTGAAGAAGAATAAATTAAAGTATAATTAACAAAGTTGCTGACTTTATGATTTCTATTGGACATTTATGTCCAACTTTTTCGAGATGGTTTAAAAGCCGGTGACTTTAACTTACCTCACTCATTCAAAAGGATGAGATAAGTTAGTAGTATCCTAGAAGATCAATCTAATTTTTAGTATAGTATGCAGGATTCCTGATTGTTATACAATCATATGGATAATCCAAACATAAAGTAACCAAAAAGAGAGGACAAGTGGTCGGCTTAATATGCTGGAATAGATAATCCGCCTCATTTTTCGTTTTTGATATTTGCAACCACAAATTCTCTTTTGTGACGGACAATATTCGTTTCAAATAAATTCATATGAGTAGATAAAGACATACACACTATCATTTTTGTCTTATCTATTCATGTGGATAATAATTTACCGTGATAAGAGAAATTTACTAATTTGCAAGTGGTTTTTTCCATTTTTTCCCTAAGAGGGCACACGTTGATTTTTTTGCATTAGTTAAATAATCATGAAAAGCTACACTTATGGGTGTTTTTTTTAATGTCAATTTACAAGCAATCAAAAAATGAAAAAGATAGCTATTGATTAGGACGGGATTTAGACGATATGACTCTACAAGTTATTTGCACTTACTGATATAAATATATACTTCGTATGATTTTTTAATCTCGACCTCCAGAATCGACGTAAGATAATCTCTATCTCGCATCATATATATACGACCTTATACCGCTTAAAATTTACAATTCGGAAGTCGACAAAATGGTTTTGCACATTAGCAGGCCAAAATCATTACAAGTACACATCCAAATAGATTGCACCAAAGTGTAGACATAGTGTTGTATTCAGAAAAGAAAATGTTTACATTCTGACAAATACAAGAGTTGATATTGTGACAAAGGGCCATAATTTTTGAACGAATGGCCCCAAAACTAAACGAAATTTCTAAAGATCGTCCCTCTTTTACTCATCTCACCCCTAAAATTCGTTTTTTCTTCCAATTTTGCCCTTGGCTAGAAAACATTAAGTTAAATAGTAGTTTATGTAATTTAATAAAACCGTGTCTTAAATATGAGACGGTTTTTTTTTTTTAAATTGTTATCGTTTTATTTGTAGATAAAATACGTATACCGAGACGATGTTCTCGTAATCYGAAATCGTTATCCAAACGTAATCTGAAAAATCGTTATCCTAACGTAATCTGAAAATC
>VHZZ01000145.1:25365-49647 GCA_009801015.1 Silene noctiflora
AAATTAACAAGGGCAAAAAGTTAATTTTTAGGGGCGAGATGAGTAAAAGAGGGGCGATCTTTAGCAAGCCCCAAACTAAACTGCCTTTTTAACCACTAAACAACATATACGTTAACTCGAATACAAATTCTTATTTAAGATGGATATAAATTAGACAAAACATAATGCCTCGATATTAGCAATAAATTTGTCTATGCAGGCAGGCTCTTCAAACTCTCCAAAGGCCATTTCTTCGGATAAGTGATACAGTCTGCATTGCTAAACTTTTGGAAGTGATTTGGTAGGTTCATTTCATTCATGCATACTGTATTTATTATATCATCACATCCTCTGCATTGGTTTTTGTCACAAATAACCGTCATATCCGTTGCAAGCTCGCCAAGGGTTAAATACTATCCATATTGTTAGATAAGACAAAAACAAAGCGCCTAGAAAATAGCATTCTGTTTTGTCTTATCTACCCACATAGGCACATAGGTAATACACTAGTAGGAGACTAGGAGCGTTTCTCATGGGGGTGTAGGGAGTTTATCTGCACTACCTTTTCCGAAAATAATTACAATTTTGTAGGAGCACATAAATTATGTGGGTTTAGTTGTTGTTAAGAATATTCTTTAGTTAGAGGTTATGAGTTCAATTTTTGTATTGAATAATTTTTATCCAAAATTTATGAGCCTTACAAGTGGTTCAACAATGAAACACAAATAGTAACTCAAGCTACAAAAATGTGAAAGTTGTGCAAAAAAAAAAATCAAACATTTGTATGGTTATGTGTTGTTGTTGGTCATGTACGGAGTGCTACTATAAAGTAACAAAATTTATGACATAAATGCAGAGTAACAAAATTATCCACAAAATCTTTTTTTTTATCTTTTTTGATCTTCAGACAAACATAATCGCCTTAAGAGAGACGAGCTAATTGCGATAGTTTAACTAACTTGTTCATATAGAAGAAGAAGATCTAACACAAATAATTATAAATAGTACAAAGTACTTGATAGTTCTAAGACTTGTAAGAAACATAAAAGGTGATGGTTAATATGTATGTACTCTAAACTAAATTCATACATATATGAACAAACAACTTGACGTAGCTTGCTACAAACATAATTCCCAAATTGCGCAATTTCACATTATATAACAAAGTCTTAACTCGTGAGTTGTGACAAAACCAAATATTTGTATAACGAATAACTTAATCAAGAATTGATGATCTATACATGTGAAATTATAATGTATAAATATCCTAATTAATGAATAATCATATGTTCGTCAAACTAAAATATAATACAAAAACCACATAAAATTAACAAACTAAATCAATATTACACCTTGATTTGCCCTTCGTAATACTTCAAACATGATTGTTTCAGTTGTTGGTAGAAAATATTCCTGGTCAATAAAAACACCGGGAAAGTAGCAAATTACCCCGGTAACTTATGAATTATGTGTAAATCAACCCTCTAAGTTTCACTGGTAGCAAATTAGCCCAATAACTTCACAAAAATGTAAGCACAAATCAAAAAATTTACCATTTTTTAACTAAAATCCATTGTTTTTTTATTATAAAAACTATTATAAATATATGTCTTAAATAATTAAATATAATATTTACATATTCAACGAAAAATGCGAATCAATTTTACTATAAATAAAAATTTGGTCATGTAACTTTTTATTAACAATTCTCATATTAGAAACATTTTTTACCAAAATAAATAAAAAATATATTTGTACATGTTTTTTAATAATCAAGAATTTTAGGATTAAAATCTAATCAATAATTTTGATTTTCAATAATAGTAAAATATTTAATTAGTAAATTTTATTCTTAAAAATAAGATATGTGGTTAATTGCACATTAAGAGAAACTTATGAGCTTAATTTGCTATATTTTTAAGTTAAGGGACTTAAATGCAGATAGTATCAAACTTAGGGGGTGATTTGCTATATCTCCCCCGCAAAACCGCACATAGAATATGTTATGTTCGAATAACATGATAACGACAAATATAACAACTGCTTAAAGAGATAGAGAGTACCTAACAACTGGCACGCAACATAATAATAATCCAGCTTTTCTCTCAATTCACCAAGTTATTGCCCACCACAATAACAAAAATAAAAAATATTACATACCATAAAAATCTAACAATAACTTTCTCAAATCAAAGGGAGGATTGGTGGAGTAGCCAAACTCAAAATAAAGTAATTGGCTTAATAGGGAAAGTTCGTTGTAAGTTAGTGAAGATATATAGCATTTTATGGAATCCCATTAGAATATGCTATAAGAATCTATGTTATGCTTCTTTTTCACAAACTTTGATTAATTAGTAATTAGATTCATGTGGCATTTACCTATTCATCCATCAAATCTAGTTTTAGCAAGTGCTATGAATTTGTTGGTGGCCTAGACTTTTTAGATGGACCTAATTATGTGTTTTTAGTGGATTGTTTATTCACATTTGTCAAAATGATCATATCCATTCATTATGGTTAGACTTGGTAAATGGGTTAACTTGATAAGGGTTTGGTCGGATCGGGTTAATTTAGATTAAGGTTGTATTTGGTAAAAGTAGCTGAAAAGGTACTTGAAACCTGAAAATGTAGCTGAAAAATGAATAGTTAACTGAAATCGGAAAGGTGATTGATGAGGTAACTGAAAATTAGGAGCTGATAAGGTAATTGATTATTTAAAAAATATTTGGCAAACTAGCTGAAAAAGTAACTGATTTTAGGTAAAATGAGGTAAAAAGATATAATAATTATTATTTAATATTATAGATTGAAAGGGGTAAAAAATGGAAGATAACTTATTTCAGTTACCTGAAATCTCAAATGCTACTCTAGTTAGCATTTCATTTCGTGTAGCTTAGCTACTTGCCAAATACTTGCATAAAAATCAGGTAACTGCAATTTATTTTGGTAAAATAAGTTACCTAAAGTAGCACGAAGCAAGCGGGCAGGAGGGAGGTAAGACAGAGGGAGGGTAGGGGAGAGAGATGGCAAAAACCGAGTCGAGGAACGTTTTAAATTAATGTCGATGCGGGAGTCAAAGAGGGTTTTGGGCTCGGTATTGGGGTTGTGTGACGGGATGATGGTGGATCTATCACGTGGGGATAGATGGGCAGAACGAAGGTACGGGGAGTTCGAGGCTAGAGTGGCGGAAGCTGAGGCTATGTTGGTCGGTCTACAACTTGCGAAACATATGAAGATTCGAAATGTGTGCATGGAAGGGGACTGCAAGGAACTCATCGAGGCTCTTCAATTTGGTCGCGAGGGCCGTAGTGATTTCCATCTTGTCTTAATAGAGATTAAGTCACTTTGTTCTAGTTTTAATTTTGTTGTTTGGCCGTTCAGAAGTAAAAAGTCGAATGTTGTCGCTCATGAACTAGCGGATGTGTGTAAGGTAGGGAGCAGTTTCTTCTTTGATAATTCAGCTATCCTAAGTCGTATTATTGAGCTTGCTGATGCTGATTTGAATGAAAGTATTTAATCCCGCGTTGGGTTTTTTTCAAAAAAAAAAAATATAAGCTACCTAAAGTATCGTGGCAAATAGAGCCTAAGTGTTAGTTTGGTTGTCAGGTTATTTGTACTAGGTCAATTTTACGAGGTCTAATTACAACTTGGGAAAATTTAGTTGCTAATTTTTTCGTTGCTCATTCTATTCTGCAACGGTTCTATATAAATGTTATGGAATAATGTTGTCAACCCGTGCATTTTTTGCACGCGCGTAAAACTAGTTTACAAAATTATTATGTAAAAGAACTTAAATAAGTGACATGTTTTTATTCTATTAATACAATATTTTTTATTTTATTACTGATTTTGCAATATTTCAATGTAAAATCTTATCAAAATATACTTCTCATTAAACATAGTTATTACAAGCATAATCGAAATCGAAGCTCCTTATGACGCATATATAAATACATAATTGACTTATGAGTTATGATATTGCATTGTTTGTTCGTAAAAATTTTACATTATTTTGGGCGGTGATTAAACCAAAAGTTAAATCAGTCACCTTTAATAGGGTAAACTAAAATTGCACTATTTTACTTACTAATTTTGAACCAATAGGACATGGACATGATGGAGTTTAGGCTTGGATCATAAGAGTTAGTTGGACATCTACCTATAGATAGTTAATTTCTTTGTTTTTTGGGTACAACATAATTAATTCTTTGTTGGGTCAAGAGAGACGGAAGGGAATGAAGGTGAGGAAAAAAAATCTATATGTTCTTTAATAAGATTAGGTGGATCGGTTGGAATATGGAGAGTGGAAAATTCATTTTAACTCCGCTAAATTAAAATTTGATCATTTAGAAATGAGTCTATTAATTTTTCAACATCTCCCTCCCCTTTTCTCCATTTAAAAATGAGTAAAAGCGTAAAAAGCTTATTCAAAAAAGTATCATTGTGCACGTTATAAAAAGGCAATAGCAAAAAAAAAAGGGAAAAAAAACTCGTAAAATTGGTTATAAACACTCATTAGAGATTGTATAAGATCGTATTAGATTGTATAACTTTTAATACTTTATATACGAAACATTTAGTTCTGTCAAATTGAAAAGAAATTTTCAGTCATGTGGTACTAAATTCCAAAATAAAAGGGTGGAATACTTTTTGGTTCAAATGTGCATACTTATGTGGCGGATGAAAATTAGAATCCATCTTCATGGTTAGAGTAAGAGAGTTGTTATCGCTTAATATTACAAGCGAATATTTTAAAGTAAAATCCAGAAATACAATAAATAACTTAGAGATGAAAACTTAAAAAAAAAAATTATTTAAAAATAACCCGTCCCTACTCCCTACTTATATAGCCTCTCATTTGGCTCGTGGCCTTTTTCCATAAGTAGCCTCTCATTTGGCTCGTGGCCTTTTTCCATATTAGTATATCATACTCGACGAACTAGTCAAGGCCATTTAAGTTTGCAAGAATTTGGGTTATGTCAAGTCATTTTAAATTTAAATGTAGGGTACAATTAATAAGGGTTGAACCAAATGGTAAAAAGTTCACTTTCTGGCCACGAAATAAAGGGTTTGATTCTCATTGAATTAAACTATATCCCTCTTGGTACGCGATTTGTAAACACCAATAGTCCTTAAAAAGACCAGTTGTCAACGGTGACCTTAGAAGGCTTAAAATGGGTAAGACCTATCCTTAAACCTAAACTTTCCCGCACCCAAAAAAAAAAAAATGTCGAGAACAATTAAATGAAAGTGGGTTAATTTGGAGATGAAATCGTATACAATTTTACGGGGCGTATGAGTTTGACGAGGTATTACCATACTCTGTAGCACACAATATATATACATAGATCATCTCCATTTCTTTTCTCTCCATCTCCTTTTACAAAACATTAGTATATCATATATTTCAATCTCATTTATTTACTTTTTTATTTCTAAATAAATCTACAATCATTCAATTGAGTCCAAATTTAATCAAAATCATTGAAAAATAATGAACCTCCATTTCTTTTTGAGAAATGGAAAGGATCCTTATTCGTATATACTAGGCACAAATTCTCACGGTAGACAAACACTATCTGTCTCTCACAAAATGTGAGTGAATAGTGCAGGTGAGTGGAAAATGGATACTCCACTTGCCCTTCCACTTATCTTTTGTAAGAGGGTCACTATCCGTTCTACAGTAAAACGGACTGTATACAATGAGACAGTATAAAAGGCGCGAGTACGTAGCTTACAAAATTCGCACACTTCCATAACCTCCTCACAGAGCTCCACCTCCCCATTTTTTTCCATTTCTCTATCCATCACACTTCTTCGTCTTACTCTCACTATCTTCCAACCTCTTCTTTCTCTCAATTTTACTCCCTATTTTTAATTTCCTCTAAAATGTTTACATTTGTAATTTCATCCATTTTTATAATTCCCTCCACCATTTCCATATTTTATCACTAATCACATTCATATACAATTATTCAGTATTAATCTTCTACAACTTATTAATTCTTCGTATCAATCAATCTTCAGGTTTGTTCCCCACTTTTATTTGATTTATGATTTAGTTTTACTATAATCTCAATGTCGTAATTCGAGCGATGATCAATGATAAATTTCTCATTGATTTCGATTATTTACTTTTTTTATTAAGCGAGTGTATGATGAGAAGAATTAGGGATTAGAAGGAAATTAAAATTACATTTATTTTCGTATTGTTTCTAATTAGAGGTGAGTGACGTAGAATCACGGATTTTTGTATGAGTCGGTCTCATAGTATAAAACGACTTAAAACTTGGTATAGGTGGTGTTACGGAAATTAGTTGTTGGTTACTTTTGATAGTGGCATTACAAAGTGTCACAATGTGGGCTTGTTTCATGTCACTATAATACTGATACGGAGTATAATTTGGAATTTTTGGTATGCACATGATCTTTATTTAGGTTATAAACATGGTTGCTTTCGGAAAGAAGTTGATAGCTACTCAAATCCATGAATGGCAGGGGTATGTATGCTCTTTCTTTTCTTTTTTTTTTTTTTTAATTTATTTTGGGGTGTTTTTTTGGTTTTTAATTCGACTGGAATGATCGTTTAGGGTGACCCTAACGCCACTCGATAATGTACTTTGTCACTTAAAAAACACTTTAGAAAAATTATGTTATGTGAGAGTATATTTCCTTTTGGCGTTATCATTCCCCATTATTACTTGGGATCGCTTATAAAGGAAATAAGAAAAGACATCCTCTACAGAAGCATGCAAGTACAATAGGAGCTCTCCAAGGCGGACTCTTGTAGAATACTGAAAACTAGTGTTTTTTTGTCCATTGCTTTTTTATGCTCGTGTGCTATCAACAACAACATTACCCCCGTGTCTCAAGAGGAGACTCCGACAAATTGTGGCGTAGGGGTAGGATATATATATACAACCTTACCGTTGTGTTAGTTGTGTGGAGAAAATATTTTTGGATGACCAGAAGTGAAAATTGCATCAAGAATCGCCTAAATGACTGGTACAACGACCAATTTAGTGAGGCATTTTGCTTTATGTGCTATCTATGAAAAAAATTGAGTAACTCTCATTGAAAGTGAGATCTTAGGCTCTTACACGATATTTTTTTAATATTATTTAATTTGTCCAAGGTAAATAAAATAATAGTGGGACGATGGAGAGCATGTAGAAGAAATTTGCTATTGTAGATGTAGAACTGTTTTTCCTGCCCTCCATGGAGGTTGAGTGTAGATGGATAGCAAAACGTTTTGTAAGATGTATGCCGCTTTAACTCTTGTGAACCCAGATGCCACTTTAGATCTACTCTTGATTAGAAATCCCCCAGCAAGTTTAGTAGATGATACATCATGCATTATGCTCCAAATCGCGAAGAACAACAGAACCGAGGTTTCTTTGTCTGAACGGTTCAAAAAGAATAGGAGTAATAATGACGAATAGCACTATTC
Organism: Silene noctiflora; assembly: GCA_009801015.1. NCBI lineage: Eukaryota > Viridiplantae > Streptophyta > Magnoliopsida > Caryophyllales > Caryophyllaceae > Silene > Silene noctiflora. The sequence goes on from VHZZ01000145.1 coordinate 32,795, forward strand.
CGTTAAAAAAAAAACAATTAGAAGTGATTAGTCAAATGGAAACCTTATCAGTTCTGAACAAAACAGTATCTCACTTTCTGGTCTGATGTGTGATATTTGCTTTGTATGAGTATATGGATGCAAGTTTATATTTATTTACTTTAGAATTTGGGCTTTACAGACTAAAATTATAAAATTGAGCACAGGGTTCTTATACACTTTACATCAGGTAACAAGTTGCAGTAAATGGGTTATGCTGAATGCTAATGAAGTTTATGTGTCCTTGATTTTTTCAGATACTATATCAATTACAAGTTGCTAAAGAAGAAGGTCAATCAATATGCTCGACAAATCGAGAATGGGTCAGAACATCGCATTGTGTTAAAGGATTTCTCAATTATGCTGGACAATCAGGTATGACATGTACACATGAATTCCACTGCCAGAATGCCAGTGTACACTTAATCAATATATTGATGAACTGTCTGAAAATGTTGTCAAAAATTAAGGAACAAATCTAAAATTTAACAAATTATCTTTCGCCTCGTCTCTTTGAATCTTGTATTGTTTAGTACTTGGAGAGTGTTGTACTTTTGTCTGCATTGAAATTCCCGTTGTAATGAAGCAAGAGTGTGCCTCTCTCTGTTTAATGTTAAATGCATCTTTTTGAGAGCCATGAGTTTAGCAGACTACCTGTTACCTCTTATTCACAGAACAAACTTGATGGCGTTTTACACGCATGATGCTGTTAGCTAATGAATATATATGGAAGCTTCAGCCTTGTTTTCTTATTCCATTCATGTTATTCATGTTACATAGCGGTTTGGCTTGTGTATTACTACAATCCTAGTGTATAATTATCTGTTTATTCTTGTAGGCAAAACATGAGACATGCTTAACTCTATTCTATTTTCCTAATGTGCAAACAGCTTGAAAAGATTGTCTTGTTCATATTAGAGCAACAAGGGTTACTTGCAAAAAGGCTGTCTCATCTCAGGGAACAGCAGGACACTTCTATGTTGCAGGGAAGGATTCTCGATGTGTCTGAAGTAAGAGAAGCATACCGAGCAGCGGGTCAAGAGCTTTTGAGGCTTCTCTTCTTTGTTGAAATGAATGCTATAGGTTTGCGGAAGATCCTGAAAAAATTTGATAAACGCTTAGGTTATAGGTTTGCAGACTATTATGTCAAAACTCGGGCTAACCATCCTTATTCACAGCTACAACAAATTTTCAAGCATGTGGTAAATCTTTTTGTCCGGCTGTTGAGTATTTAGTAGCATTTGTTGGAGTATATCACTTATTCTTCTAGCTGATTTGAAGTTACCGCTATTAAGTTCATGTAAGGCATGTCAGTGTCATTCATATGATTAGTAAGGTAATGTTACCGATGCAGGAATTAAAACATGATAGTGATAACTCAATAATTTGATTGGTTGATGAAAATAAAGGATTGTCGAGTCATGGACATTACAAGAAACATAAAGGAACGTCTATGTATCTGATTTTAATCTGTTATCAACTATAATTAACGAGAAGGTTTATCCCTTTTCATAAGGTTCTTCAAAGATGACGCTGTGCGAAGAAAAATATTTGACACAGAAGTAGAGAGAGACTTTTGTATTGTGTTGTTTATGCTGTAAATAGCGCAGTAAACATTGATTTGGGGACTTCGGGTGCTTAAATCATTTTTTTTTGTGATCAATTGGTTCTTGTGCTTTCTTATATGATGTCTGATAATGAGATTGCTAACCACCTTTCTGTCGAATAAACAGGGTTTTGGGGCCGTTGTGGGAACCATATCCCGCAATCTTTTGGATCTACAAGAAGAGCACGGAAGCTATTTATCAATATATGATCAACCTGTTCTTCCTCTTCAGGTCTAACATCATATCTGAATATCCCACTCTCTCTATTTGTTTCCAGTGCTATTCCGAGCCTTTTTTTGAAACACTAATATTTAGGAATTACCATTAAAGAAAAAATTCTGCTTGCATACACATGCCTGCATAGTGTAAGCCAGAAGTGATTCTCTATGAAACAAATTGATGTTGGTGGCTTGGTGCATTGCCAAACTAAAAGGACTCTACCGTCTTTTATAAGACATCTACAACTACCTATCTGCTATGGTACATAGTGTGTTTTCAACGTGATTCCTAATGCTTACCATGAGATACAAGTAACCAGCTTATCAATGCAGCCTTGAACCACGTTTTGCTAGAGTGAGATCTTAGATATCGAGTCACAAATCATTTTTTAGCCCAAATCTCTTAAGCCTCTAGGTTCAGATTTGTTGTATCAGGAAAATTGTCAATTAAAGAAGACTATGTCTTACCATCGAGAAACAAGGTTTTTATTTTGAAAATAGTCTTATTTTGGCACATGACAGAAGGTTTCTGTAGACCAATATCACAGCTCTTGTGATTTACATCCTTAGTTTCGGGTTTGTTCCTTAATGATATAAATCGTTGGCTTCATAAATTGTGAGCTAAAAGTCTCAGGTTTCTTAAAGGGTTTATTTGGATTGAGGCTAATTGTTATGGATAATGAACATCAATAAAAAAATGACGGATGTACTAAGGGTGAAGGAAGATGACGGGATGGTGAAGGGGGGATGAAAGTGTGGTGGACGAGCTATTTTCCCATATGAGAGTGGATAATTATTACCTCCTTCGAGGAGTACAGTACCTATTTTCCTCTCCTTCCTCTATCTACTGTCACTACCGCCTTTCACTTTCCTTGGAGTTTTGTCCATCACCCATATAACCAAGTATCCTCAACCTTAGGGAGCCTTAAAAGAAACTTCATATTACCTTTCTTGACCTCTAATAGTTTTCACGAATGAAAATGCTCTGCAGGATCCTGTGGTAAAGTCCATCAAAGCAGCCACAGACAGGCTGACTAACTCAACAAATTTCCTTAACTTCATTGGGAAACATGCATTGATAATGCAAGAAGATTTGCCAAGTCCATCTGTTGATGATACTGGCGAAGAGGGATTTGATCTAGTGTCACTTTTGTTGAACCTAATGAATACATTCCTCTATATGGTCAATAGTTATATTATTGTCCCCACAGCGGATAATTATTCGATAAGCCTTGGTGCTGCGGCAACAGTTTGTGGGGTAGTGATTGGATCAATGGCGGTTGCACAGATATTCTCATCAATCTACTTTAGTGCATGGTCAAATAAATCGTATTTGAAGCCGCTTATATTCAGCAGTGTGGTTCTTCTTATCGGAAATGTGCTGTATGCACTAGCTTTTGATCTCAACTCCATATCAATACTTCTCATTGGGCGCCTCTGTTGCGGGTAAGTGGTACTCCGTAACATATAGTATTGGATGCCTCATGCTGTAAACAGGCTTGGGGAGAGAAAGGAATGAGATGAATGCAAATCAACTATGGTTAAGTCACTCTAACTACAACAATATTATCCCAGTACCTCAATCATAATAAAAATTGTGTCGTAAATGCATCGACACTTAATACTTCAAGATACATGAAGCATACATATTTATTTACATTTACCATTGTTTGGATTGAGGGATTTGGAGGGTAAAGGGGAGTGGGGGAGAGAAAGGGAGGGACAACTTCCTTTGCTTAGTTAGCAAAATGGAGCTGGAGAGATTTGGAGGAGAAGAAAGATATATCCCTTCATTTCCCTTCTATATGGTAAATTAAATTTCTCCAACTTAGGAAAGATTTGGAGGGAAAACTCCCCTGCTCCATTATCCCTCCCCTTCCCTTCCCTCCTATATTTGGTGCTTATTGCTCGCCTCGCTCTTGTGGCATGCTATTCCAAACACACCCTTAACGCATATCTTATTAAATTGTTTCACGCCTAAGAAACTGTTTTCATTTGTCCAGGTTGGGTTCTGCTAGAGCTGTTAATAGACGCTACATCAGTGACTGTGTACCACCAAAGATGAGAATGAAGGCATCTGCCGGTTTTGTTACTGCCAGTGCTCTTGGAATGGCTTGTGGCCCAGCTCTTGCTTGTTTATTTCAAACTAATTTTAAAATGTTCAGACTAACTTTCAATGAAGACACATTGCCAGGATGGTTTATGGCGGTGGCATGGCTTCTTTACCTGGTATGGCTGTGCATTTCATTTAAAGAACCACCCAAGCCTGAACTCGATGTTTCTTCTCAAGGAACTAACCGCCGTAAGTGCTTTCATCCCTTTTCTCAATTTAAGTCTGATGCACATGTTTGTTTGCTAAAAGTCTCATTCTCATGGATAACCAACTGTGGAGGGAGGCCACCTCTACCCTCTTTTTGATTGCCTGTGATGTTGAAGTTGCATGTCTGTATGTTTTTTTTGGGTAAATTATCTCTTTTCTCAAAGAAGCATCTTCTTATGCATAAGCATGCTATTTTTCAACATATCCTTATAGCTCCTTCGTGAAATTCTCCCAGCATACATGATTACATGTCATACTACATGTACAACGCAAACAATCACCCGATCTATTTTAGCAATGATATTGGTGACAATAATAAAATAGAATCACAGTGGTAAGTTATCATGTAATTCATGTTGTATATTCCTAAACTAATATGGAGTACTTTACTTGTTAATAGGTCTCTTTTTGTATCTGCCATTTTGCAAAGTTTGATGCCAACATGCATGTCTTGAGTTATACATCTGATTCTGGATTTTTTACACTTTCTCCAGTGTTCTTATACAATAAAAAGGTTCTTTTGATGTTGTATTTCTAAAGATATCCTTTATTCCATTAGAGCTTAAAAAAGTGGATTTGAAGTTAGTTTGGGCCAACTTTAGCTAGGCTTGAGATAAGGTCTCATCTCTCAAGCTCCCATGTCACTGCTTTAGCTGTGAAAATATTGAGCTCCTTTTATGTATGCTTACCATCTTAAACCAGGGATAGGATAGTTAACTTCTTTGTTGATTTGATCATAAGCTAAAGCGATTGTGCATTGCTGATGGCTGATGCTGGTTTAATTAACAGCCGGCATTCAAAAAAAATTGTAGCTTTGTTAAGAGAAATGTTCATGTCTTTTCATGTTTCAGCTCCCTAAGGCCTATGCTTGTGATTGGTCATTTGTACTATTGTTATCATAGCCTTTTCTACAGCTACGTCTTCTCTCTTAGTACACTTGATAAAGATAAACTGTTGTCTTTCTTGACAGGAAGCATTACACATGATGCAATAGAGAATGGTTGCAAGCAGCCATTGCTAATATGTACACTTGATAAAGATAAACAATGTGATAATGATGACGATGAAGGTGAAGAGTTTGATGGAAATGAAGAGGATTCTGAAGATCATAAACCCGCAACCTCAATTAGTGCAGCTTATAGACTGCTAACACCATCTGTCAAGGTATGTACTAGTATTTTTTTTTTTTGTTGCTTCAATATTGCCTTCTTACAGGCTGTAGAATTCATAGTTCCCCTTAAATGTATATGAGACGATATTTTGAAGTTATCAGTGAGACAAACCTATTAAACATATAATTATTTAGGGAATACAAGATAATTAGGTTAGTCTCACATATCAAACTGTCTCATACAATATTCCCTGCAGAGTAAAGCATATGATAATTCACAGATGGGTTCATCTCCTGATTTCTTATGCTCTAGAAAAGCTGTTTTAGGAAGAAACAATGAATGGGCCTTAAGAATTTCACACAAGAGTCCATGTTTCTTAGCCGATGAGGATTTGTATGACAGTCTGATCATAAGGCATTGATCAGACTTGTGTCTGTGAGATCTCAAGATTAAATTATTAAATGTTAAGGTTATGAGAAAAATATGTGAGGTTTAAACTTGGTTTGCGGTTATAAAATTTGAAATAACTCCCATTTATTCTAAAACCTTACAAATTAAGAGTAGGAAGTTGTATGCATCAACTCATATTTGCAACATCAGCTGATAGACTGATAAAGTTCTCTTTATCTATTATCAGGCACAGCTACTGATTTATTTTATGCTCAAGTATGCAATGGAAATATTGTTGTCAGAGTCAAGTGTTATCACAGAATACTACTTTCTATGGTCTACCCGCAGCGTGTCTCTTTTTCTTGCTTGTCTGGGGCTAACTGTTCTTCCGATCAATGTGCTGGTTGGAAGCTACATCAGCAATATGTTTGAAGAGAGGTAATTCCTAATTACACCCAATATGCTAAATTTTTATTGCAACTCTTGAGTTTATGGCTGTCATTCTCTTAGTGGGACATTTTACAGAATATCCATAACTGTTTATCTTACCTCTTTGATTGAAATCATCTCACTGTGGATGGTTTTTCATGATCCACGAGATGTCAGCTGGATTTATTTTCCTGATAATAATTTTCCGACATTACTGAGGCCATCTTGATTCTTGAGCACAAATCCCAAATAACAAAATACCTCTTGAAAATTGGAGAAATAAAGTACACGAAATAGAGAGAGTAGCAATACATATGCTTTTAAGCTGGTGTCATTACTCATATGACGGAGAACGCTATGGAACTATCTTCCACATAATAAATTGGTCTATTGTCTTACTCATATAGGTGAAGCTTAATTTTATCATATGATTCTAGAGGATCATATTTATAGGCTTTTGATTTAGCATTCTGTAATGCAGGCAAGTTCTGTTGACATCACAAATACTAGTCTGCATAGGCATTGTCCTTAGCTTCAATGTTGGAGTAAAATATTCAGTTCCACAGTACGTCACCTCAGCAATTATCACTTTCGTATCGGCTGAAGTACTTGAAGGTAATTGTTCTCTCTTTACACTCTTGGTTAAGAAAACAGTGCTATGTGCCTCTGTATGTTCATATTTCCTCCACAAGTAGCACATAACAAAAACCCTAACAAGAAAAGGATGTAATGATAATCTCGGTTTGAGACTTGATTTCGTAGTTGGTCATTATGACCTCATCTCGGCGGTTGCACTTTAAACTCGGCCGATATCGCCTTAAAATGCTGTTACAGAAACCTTCAAAACTAGAACTTGACCGCTATGCACTATCACAGGCTATTTTAATGGAAGGCATGGAGTTCTTTATAATTTTATGGAAGCAAGCATATATTTTTTGCTTCGTGTAGTTGCAGTAGTCTATACTTGCTTGAATTACTAGGTTAAATACAGTATATAGATATGAAATTATGAATGAGAAACACCAGAAACTAATTTTCTTATCAGCCTACTATCTCGTTCAGTCATGTTATCTTTCACTTCCTCACGATGGACTGATGGACGACACAAAAAAATTTATTTACATGTCCCATTGAAAAGTTCAACTAGTTATTATCTGAAATTATAGTTCTGAACATTTTCCGATACCAAATTTGCACAAAATGCTCAATTTTGCTCGTCTTTTTTTTTGGTCTCGGGACCCCATGTAATGACACATTGATGTATGCAGGTGTTAACCTATCACTTCTATCTCGAGTCATGTCATCAAGGCTTTCCAGGGGAACATACAACGGTGGATTGCTTTCCACAGAAGCAGGGACGTTAGCTCGAGTAGTTGCAGACGGCACAATAACTCTAGCTGGGTATTGGGGAGAAAGCAAGCTTTTGAATACTACATTACTCCCCTCTCTTCTGATATGTATTGGCTCAATCGTCGCAACTTGCTTCACTTATAACTCTATGTATTGATATTCTCAAGCAAAGGCTTCCCAATCTCCTTATATGGGGAAACTGTATAGCTTAAAACAACAAATGTGTTTCTGGCTCATTGTTGAGTGATAATGAAAGTTCATCAAAATTGAGCAGTCAGTTTTTTGTCTGATGGCAGAACCGAAAGCAGTGAATTCTCAAAGGTCTCAAGTTCAGAATCTCCATTAACATTTTGTTTCCGTTTTTTTTTTTTCCGTCTGCGTTCTCTAGAGTTACACCCAACCAAATGTTTTAACTATCTGGTCCTTTATCGAAATTTTCTAGTTCCCCTATCTCCTGAAACTACCTGTAGACACTCAAATGTACATTTTCTGGTTATGTTAAATGACAACTTTAAACAGGAAATGTATCTTGTTATCTAGCTTCCATGAGATAAACAGTGTGATCTTAAAGAACCTGGTTTTGTTATCTACCCTTCTCTTATTTCGCCGACAAATTAGTGGGTTACTACGTCACAATCTGTTGCAGACTGATACCAAAAAATGAGTCCTGCGACGAGATTGGGACATTCTCCATGCTGTGGTTCCCTCCGGTCCGTTCCCGGGACAATTAAGGAGAAAATGTTGGAACAAAGAACCATAATCACTTATAAAGACTAAAGAGTACTGTAAAAATAAGATGATCAATCACTTTTAATTACCTAACTAAAACCATAAATTTTCCAGGAACAGATGCAAGCAAAGATCGTGTTTTAGCACAACTATCCAAAATTCTGTACAAAAAGTAAAAATATTATAGCCTCCAAAAAATCCTGAAAAAAAAAAAAAAAAAACTGCAATTTACTGTTTTATCTCAAGATCTCTTTCAGTTAAGAATTCTGGTATTTCAAATCTTAATTACCCAGAAAATAAAAAAAGTTTCACATTCTTCAATCTGAAATCTCAAAATCCATGAATTTCAGGTTTATTGAAGAATAAAAAGTGATAAAGTTTGGATCTTTATAGTGATTTGTTGAAAAGGAGATAAAATGGCATCACCAGAAGAGGAAATTGCAGAAGGATCAGTGAAGAACATAGTGGATCAGGAAACATTGAAATGGGTATTTGTAGGCGGTAAAGGAGGTGTTGGAAAGACAACATGTAGTTCTATTTTGGCAATACTTTTAGCAAATGTTAGGCCTTCTGTTCTTATTATTTCCACTGATCCTGCCCATAATCTTAGTGACGCTTTTCAACAGCGTTTCGCTAAGACTCCTACCCTTGTTAATGGCTTCACTAATCTCTTTGCCATGGTAATTTCTTCAATTTTTGTGTTTTTCCATTCTATGCAATGCACAGCGCAATTTTCATTATGGATCATCGAGAAACAACCTCTATAATAATAGTAATGTTGCTGTCGTCATCATCGTTGTTGTTGGTGTTGTTGTTGTTGTTGTTGTTGTCAAGTATTCCCAATTCGTGAATCTAGGGGGGCTAACATGGGTGATCGCCCCTCCTTAAAAATGGAAAATTTTCGGTTTTTAGCTAGATTTTTTGTCCTGGTATACCTTATTCTATCAGTAGCCCCTCACACCTTCTGGCTCCGTCACTAAGTACTTCGTATGTGATATACTGACATGGGTAATTGAGAATAGGTTTAGTAAAGGGGTTGTGTCTTTGATAGGTAATTAGAGAGTTTTTCAGTCTTTTGGATTCAGTATGTTATATGATCCATCTGAATCATCCGTAGGGGAATGGAGTTCGATAGAGGACTAGGTTACTAGCATTCTTTGAACCTGAATCATGTAGTGTTCTACAAACTTGAACTCGTCAATTGAAAACTGAAATATGCAACATTGATCTTGTATGAATTCTAATAAAAGTTAATGCTGTCAACACGTGTTTGCCTGCAGGAGGTGGATGCGTCTGTTGAAAATGAAGATATGGGGGACGGGCAAGACAATTTTGTATCTGAGCTGGCAAATGCAATCCCTGGTATTGATGAAGCCATGAGTTTCGCTGAGATGCTTAAGTAAGAAATACTGCCCTCAGCTTACAGCTAAAGACTCTAGACTGGTTGAATTAGGATTTCGTTTTTTACTCACAGGTGTAGGCCGTAGGGTGTATGTGTGTGTGCGCGCGCATGTGTGTTTCAAATGTGGTTCTTTCCCGATCAGATATGCGTAACTGTATCTTGTTTTATGTTAATGAAGTTTCCTTCAAAAAGGATGCATTGCAGTTTCGCTTCTTCATAGATTGTTCTATTCATAACTCGGAGAATTATTGAAAGCTTAAAATCTATGTTTCTATTTGTACAGATTGGTTCAGTCGATGGATTATTCGGTGATAGTGTTCGATACAGCTCCTACTGGTCATACACTCAGGCTTCTGCAATTCCCTTCCACATTGGAAAAGGGGCTAACAAAAATGATGGCACTGAAGAATAAATTTGGGGGCTTATTAAGCCAGGTATGCTTATTCATCTCCTTCATTTATACATTCTTGTTGGGACACTTTTAGATATACCCTTATTGTACTTGGACAAATGTAAACTGCAATTTTGTTGACATATTTCAATGGGTGTCAATATTCGTCCCAGATGACTCGTATGTTTGGTGTTGAAGATGAGTTTGGAGAAGATGCAATTCTTGGCCGGCTTGAGGGCATGAAAGGTGTAATTGAGCAAGTTAATCAGCAGTTCAGGGATCCGGCAAGTCCCCTTGTTCTTCATTTGAATTTTGCTTAATCCACTGTCATTGTTCAATGCTTTTAGCTAATTAAGTGACTTTGTAGAGCAGTTGGTGCATAAACTAGGTATAACAGTGAATCATTTTTTGTTGGGAATCAGAGAACAGATAACATATCTTGCTACTAGTCTCCTGAGCACTTAAATCAACTGGTAGCGGTTGATCCAAAGGACTCTTGTTTGCTGCCTGATAAATGACAATGCAGTGATGTTAAACTCGGGGGTGAAAACTTCACTGTCCTTGTGGTCTGCCTGACTTGAATATAGACTAAATCGGATCATGCAAACCACAGAAAAGAAAAAACCCGCATCTAGCTACTAATCATTTTTTGACGGTTTAAACTCGTAATCCTATATGGTAGTGCTTCATGTGGATAGATGAATGTAAATGAGCTCGTATATATGCAAATGAACCCCTAATTGCATGCTCTTAATGCCGGTGATGTTGGTATTGCAGGACTTGACAACCTTCATTTGTGTTTGCATTCCGGAATTCCTTTCTCTTTATGAAACAGAAAGATTAGTTCAAGAACTTGCTAAATTCGACATTGATACTCACAATATCATAATTAACCAGGTTTTATTTGATGATGAAGGTACTTCCTCGTTCCCATATGTTTTGTCGAATAGTGAGCCTCTTTTCGTGAACTGATCTCTGACTGTTGTTTGTTGATGCTTGGTCGTTTTAGTTGTCGATTCTAAGCTGCTTAAGGCAAGAATGCGAATGCAAGAAAGGTACATTGATCAGTTCTACACGTTGTACGAGGACTTCAACATCTCAAAACTTCCACTGATGCCAGAAGAGGTAAGCGTTTTAGTGAAAGTACATATGATTTTTATTACTCATATCGTTAATGTGCTTACTGTGATCGTATCACATATAAGACCATGTCGTACAAGTTTTTGTGCTTTTACATGTGAGAGATGCACCATGTGGTTTCGCATGAAAAGATGGTAATCTATTTTTCGGTTTCATAGGTTACCGGACTACAAGCATTGAAGTCATTTTCTCGGCATTTCCTTACGCCGTATAAATGTGCAATTATAAAAGGATCAGAGGATGAGTTACAGATGAGGATAACTGAACTAAACCAGCAGCTGAAAGAAGCAGAAATCGAGCTAGATAAACTAGGAAAAGGCAAGGAAAAGGCGTAATCACGCCTTGGTGACCATATCGGCCACAAATTCAGTTGCTTCGTCTTGAGTTTGTTCATTTTTGTAAGCCTGATTTTTTCCTTTTTCATGGACGATGACGAGCCAATAAGGTTTTGTCATGGTTGATCTATTTGCCTACAGCTGAGAAATTGCAACAATTGAGTGTTAAATAGGAAAACTAGACTAATTTTTCTTGTTTCTTCCCTTTGAAATTAATCGAGCTTAAAAAAAGCCGAGCCTTAACCATGAGTCCATGACGAATTATATGGAATTTCCTGTCTTGCTTTAAAAAGAAAATTTCCTCAATCTATGCTAGCACTGGAGAATTCTGTGTGTCGATTTCAGGGTGCGAAAATTGCTTGCTGTTTTCGGTAACACTATTGTACAAAAGCACATCAATATGAAAAGCAACAATATTGTACAACAATACACTAAAATTAGATGATTCTCACATCTCCGGGTACTTGGCTGTCAAAAAGTTCGGCATTTGGGAATGAAGAGGTCAATTACCAAATGATTTAATACAATGTAAAATTGGTCATCGGGTAATATTAGTATCGGAAGTATGATAAAGTTTACAACATATCCCCCAAGAAAAGAGGTTTTCGTAGCATAGGAAACACTAGCCCCCGTGTAGCGTGGATATAAAGACTACTGCATCCTTTTCGTCTAGTATTGTGTCAAGCTGACCACTGAGCTCCCAGTCGCAGTCATTTACCAGCACTAGAACTCCAGGTCTCCTGCACATGCAATACTATTTTAGGGCTTGCTTGGATAGCGGCAATTATTACAGCGGTATGGAGGAAAACAAATAGAGTCAAGAGGAGGTAGAATGATGAATAGAGGAATGAGATGAAAGAGGGGGTAATCACGTAAAACAGAATTTATTATGATCACAACCCAACGAGGAGATAATAGTTATCCCCATTTCCCCTAACAATAAGGTAAACCATAATACGGAGCAACATATATATCAAATATCAAAACTGCAATAGTTCAAGAGGCAAAATGCAATATTTATATACGAGCTTATTGTGTTATTGAAAAATGGTGGGTTACAACTTCTGTAAGTCTCTTGACTTCGTCTCTAAGTGACAAGAATCCTATCGATTTGAGGCCAACAAACGAAATCAGGCATAATTCACAGCTTGTTCCATCCAAATGAAGTTAGGTATGAGGATAGGGTCTTTTTAGCTTATTCCATGAACTGCCTTAACTAGACTCGGCAAAATTGACCCGACCCATAATGACCTGATTGAACAGTTTGATCCAAGAAGTACAATCCAAAGCTGACACACACCCAATGACCAGATAGGAATTCAGAAATGCCTCGACCTGGAAATGATGTAATCCAAAATGACCTGACATGACTTAAGACAACCCAAAATGACAGATTTGAAACCAAAATAAAAGTTCAAAATATGATCCAACGCAACTCAAATAAACCGATCAAAACTAACCCATGAAGAAATAACATGTTAACTGCACACCCAAAATGAGCCAATCCGAATGACCTACCTCAACCCCAAGGAGAAGCCTAAAGTCATCGTTGCACATTTGCTTCCAGGCAAACACATTGTTATATACGATTATTGGTGAGCAGAGTACATATATGATTCTTCTAATGGGTAGACTTTTTTTTATTAATAAACATATCCTTGTTATATGCCAAATTGGCAAGTTACAAAAAAAAAAAAATAATACTAATAAATCTTGGTGAGTATTGAGTACATATACGGTTGTCCCTCATATGGGAGTAATTGTTCCCATTAAATCCCCCTACAGCCTTCACTACCCTTTTATCTTCCCTTCACCACCATCATTTTCTCGTCTTCTCCCCTTGTATCAATTGCCCTCGATCCAAGCGGGGTGAGATGTGATGTGAAGTCTAACACAAGGAAGATATTTACAAACCGGTTCAGTTCATACTTCATAGTAACTCATTTTGTACTGAAGTCTTTTTCTTGACTAGTTCAAAGAATTGAGGATCACGTACAAAGAAAGCTGCAACTTACAAAAACAAAACTAAATCAGAGCTTACACAGTATCTCCTTTCATGAACATCTCCGGTCTCTCTTTAATCACATTTGTTCGAACCCATGACAGCAATCGTTTCATTGTTAACTGCAAAAGAAAATGAAAAAAAAAAAAGTCATTCGGGCAACTAGGTCTTGACATGTAAAAGAGATTGCAAGAAATTGACATTTTCTTTATTTTTGAGATTGGGAGGTCAATAGCCAACAATGCCCACCTTCTCTTCACCATCTTCTAAGGCGACATTCACCTTATGGACCTTTACAGAGTCACAAAGAAGTTCAAGGCCACCTCTGCAAAACAAACATTAGCAATTCAGCATCATAATTTGAAACGCCAGAGGCAGTAGTCTCAGACGAATAGAGAAGGTTAAATGAGATGGTTGTAAAAATACAACCAAGCGATTTAATATTCATTTAATAATCAGGTTAACGGCTTGGTAGTATGCATAACACTGTCTCACACAAGTCGGCAGAAAACAACACCATAATACCTATACTTTCTGAGTGGATTACAAAAGGAAAAGCAAACAGAAAATGACCCAGGTTAAGGAGACTTTCCAAGATCAAAGTTTTTTTTTTGGTTCAAAATGAGCGCACTATGTCGCGGGTGAGAATCGAACCCCCAACTCCATGGTTGGGGTAAGAGAGCTCTTACCACTTGAGCTAGTTCTTGTTCTCATCCAAGATCAAAGTTGAATAGCAGTGAAAAATACGCAAAATTCAATCAAGCTTAGGAGATACACACAAACTACCCTACCTAAACCCAACCCAAATGACCTGTTTTCCATGCCTATTTCTAAGTCCAATGATTTTTTTTTTGTCTTCCCCTCTATGTCCAATCAATATGCGACCTTTTCTGATTTAACATAGAAACCAACAAACCAATAACAAAAAATGGACGAGAACTCATTCAAGCGGTTGCTAAGTGACATCATAGAGGTTTACGACTCAAGCGGTTGCGAAGTGACATCATACAGGTTTACGACATGAGATACGATTAAGAATTCCTGAGGAGACTCATACAATGAGGTTCCATACACACCAACTTTTTAACATCTTATTCAAATATTCAATTGAAGTTATAACAAACTTTATATTTCCAGATTCTTACAACAAATATCAACTTCACCTCAACCGATTTTCGTTAAACTAGGGTAGACCTCAGAGTTACACCTCTTGACTGTTCAAAATACCAGTAACAGGATTGTGATCACTATTTAATTTAACCTATGGTAGACTTCAATTAGCAATGCACTGGTGCTCTTTTTCGGAAACAGCCTATTTGTGTCGCTAACATAGGGTAAGGTGCCTACCTCCGACCCCCCTTACTCCGTAATCTACGCGAGCCATTAACGGAATGTCATTGTTTTAATAATATTATCAGAAACTCAAATTCATAATCAAAGTTATGCATCATACTTATATAACTATATTGTTCATGAAACCCAATTATATTATATGCTTCTTTTAATGATTTTGAAGCTTACCCATCTTCATAATTACAAAATATTAGATCTTTGTACACAAAAACAATCTAATTTAACACCCAAATACATAAAAATCACTAATTTAACAAAAAAAAAAAAAACAGGTGAAAATAACAAAATTACTGAGATACACAAATTGGGTATTTTTAAACTTATATAGAAATGGAAACCTAAATGAAATTCATAAAAACAAAGAGCAAATGATATAAACGATTAGAAGAGAGAAATAAAAATACCCAAATTCAAGAGTGAGTTGCATGATTGTTGAGTAGAATGCCAAATCCTTGAAAATCAAAGGAAGAGTGAGTTACAGGGTTTAGCGTTGGTCTTACAATCAGTTATACGACACCGTTTCAACGCCAGGTTATTGAATAGTTTTTCCCAATTACTAGTTTTAATCCGGTGCAAAAAAATGCACGGGTTACTTTTAAATTCGTGTAAAAAATAATGGTCAAAATAATATTAACCCTACTCTTAAAATATATTGTAAATATTTTCTGTTTGTCTCATATGTCCTTTAGATTGCATTATCTCTCACAAAAAAACAAAAAAAAAATAAATAAATTTCGCGACAGATGAAATATACCTAAATTTGACTACGATGAAATTAATATTTCTACATTCAAATAGAATGATAATTTATACTCCATATATAAGGGGTTGTTTGGTTGCCCTCCTAAATCATGGGAAGTAGAACTTCCCATGAATTGATTAATTGTGATGTTGTTTGGTTGTCCATTTTATGGGAATTAGAACTTCCCAAGGAACTTTAATTCCTCCATAATGGAGGAAGTCACTCATCAAGCCCCCCTTGGTAAGTGCAACTTTCCACATGAACTCATTTTCCCCATGGCAACCAAACAACATTTTTGCAATTCACATGAATTACAAATCTATATATATTATTAAAAGAGGTTTTTTTCGAGCGATATTAGAGCGTCCACATCATCTTTTTTAGTTTTAGGAAAGTATATTATAAAATCTTCCAAGATTATGACAAATATACTTATGTAATATTTTAATATCAAAGTTATATTTTACATAAAAGAATTTTTTGATTATAATGAAACCAAAAAGTATAATGCAAAACATTTAGAAACTTAGATATTTGGATTCGTTGCGAAAAATGCTTTCATTTGAGTATAAATTTCGTATTATTTACTACTCCCTCCTTGAATTGTTTACATTTACTTTTTACACAAATATTAAGAAAATGAGATATCTCTACTTTCATATGTTTACTTACCCAACTACTCTCATGTAAGCCCCTCATATTTTGGCACCCACCCACCGAAGGTATAAAAGTAGACAAAAGTATGTGGGTCATTTAATTATATAAAAATATTCATATATAAAAATGTAGACAATCAAGCGGAACGGGGTAAAATAGAAAACGTAAACAATTCAATGGTACGAACGAAGTATTATTATTTTTCTCATATTTTAATTATAATAAAATATGATATGCTTTTTAATATGTTATTTTTCTCACATTGAAGAATTATGTATGTGTGGTGAATATATTACATATAAATAGTAGAATTGTCCCACATTGGAAGATTATCATTAGGTGGGTAATTCTATGACTATATATTGGAGACATCTTTGAAACTTGGATATCAAAGAAAACTCTTTTAAGTCTCTTTAAGTATTGTCTAAGAGAACTCTATAGAGTTTTTATGATTAAAAATTAATTAATAATTAATTAATTTGAGAAAGTATCCTAAATAATAAATAGTTGAATTATCTCACATCAAAAGATTTGTCATAAGGTAAATCGTCCCACATTAGAAGATTATCATATGGTGGGGTGATCCCATAATTATAAATAAGAGTCATCATTGAAACTTAGGTGAGGTGATCCCGTGATTATAAATAAGAGTTATTAT
>VHZZ01000145.1:56071-71126 GCA_009801015.1 Silene noctiflora
TTTTTTTTTTGGTCATCGGTAATCTTCAAGGAATGAAATTAAATCAAAAATAATGACATCATTAATGAAAGCATAATAGAGTGAGGAGAGTTTAATCAATTAATGAAATCATGAGAGGGTAATTAAATACTTGCCAAGTAAGTGGGGGGAGTGGAGAACCCCAACTAAATAAAAGTTTTTTCAAATTTCTTAAAATTCAAGGACCAATAGGATGACTTGAAATGATTTAGCTTTTATAGTAAGTAGATTTGTTTATTTTTTATTTTTATTTTTATTTTTAGGAGACTTATTTTAATAGGAGTAGCAAATAAACATAGACAAAAAATTAGAATTTTGGGATTGCATTATTTCTTTTTTGAGAAAAAAAAAATGAACTAGAGATTATATTATCATACCATGTAGATACAGAGTATTTGGCAGGAATGTTATAAATACGACTTTTTTTTTGTGTGTAAATCATCCGGTTTAATCTGATTTGAGCCGGCCGGGTAGGACCACTAGGGCGGTAAAGCTCTCTCCCTCATGAGTTTCAACACTGTTGCGTTCCTAGGACTCGAGCACGAGACTTATGGTTAAGCTAAAACAAACCCTTTACCAATTGATCTGAGTGCTCATGGGTATATTAGTAGAATAATAATGACATGTGAATCACACTAGACTACCGGATCTTGTTGACATAGATAATGTCATGGGTCAACTATGATAAAGGAGTAAGGCTTGTTGTCACGCCTGCTTAATTGTAAAATGTTCAACTATATTGTTTGTATATAACATAGTATTATACTAATTTTTCAAGTCCTAACATAAATTTTTTTCATCTTTTCACTACGCAAATAGACCTAAATATAGGCATATTAGCCAAGGGTTGGGTCAATCCTTACTCACCTAACCCATGATTACCTTGGGCTAACCTTAAACCAACCACGTATGGGGTTGGAATGGCTAGATGGTGTGCCACTGGTCCTGGAAAGATCAACCCGTCCATCTTAATGCTCACTCTAAAGTCTAAGCGCTAGTGCCTAGTGACCTATAGTGTTAAGAGTGTAAGTTTAGAATTTTGTTAATTTTCCGTCTATAATAAGGCCCTGTTCTTTTGAACTTAATTTCAGTTGTTATAAGTTCAGTTCAGTTCAGTTCAGTTCTATTAAGTTCAGTTCAGTTCAGTTCAGCTCCATTAAGTTCAGTTCAGTTCAGTTCAGATCATTTCAGTTAAGTTCAGTTCAGTTGTTATAAGTTCAGTTCAGTTCAGTTCAGTTCTATTAAGTTCAGTTCAGTTCAGTTCAGCTCCATTAAGTTCAGTTCAGTTCAGTTCAGATCATTTCAGTTAAGTTCAGTTCAGATTCATTTATTCCAACATTATTATTATTATTATTATATTAATTTTTTTACTGTTATTATTATTAATATATCATTTTTAATATTATTATTATTATTATTATTATTATTATTATTATTATTATTTTTATTTTATTTTGCAGAAAAGCAAGATGATCTCTTATTGATTAAATAAAGACCATACAAGATCTTACTACCCATCTACAAAAGGGAGTAAGGAAAGCCCCCCTTACAAAATTAATTAATACGGAGTAATATATTATTTTTAATATTTATATTATTATTGTTATTATTATTATTATTATTATTATTATTATTATTATTATTATTATTATATTCATGGGGTATATTCAGCCGATCCGGCCCGCATGCAACATGTGGGTCGCACAGGTTCAAGTGTTTGACACTTCATACAAAAATGTACATTTAGACCTCTATAAATATCTTCCATGGATCCATCCGAAGAGGACACGTGCAAGATTCATGTAAGAGATATCTCACCTAACAATTTTTTCTCTCTAAAAGTAAGACTACTCAAACATTTAAGAGAGTTCTAGGACCCTGCGTCAAGCGAAGTCCCGATTATACATCTAGTACCGTACTGACTTAGGCATCAGAGAGGGCCCCCTTGGTAACTCCCAGAGGTCATGTGTGTTTTCTGTGTACGTATACGTACCACCTGAGGCAGTCGAACATCAACCTAGAATATATCCGAAAGGAACGTTTTGACCTGACCCAAACTCAAGCAACGCTGACTTGATTGTTTTGACCCGAAATAATTATATTAATATATTATTATTAGATCTATTATTAATATTATTCATTATATTTATTATTATTATTTATAATATTTATATTTATATTATTATTATATTATACTTATCATATTTATTTTTTAGTTATTATTATTATTAATATATTTCATTATTATTATTATTATTATTAGTTGTTGTTGTTGTTACAATATTTTTATTATTATTTCAGTTCAGTTCATATAAGTTTAGTTCAGTTCAGTTCAGATCCATTAAGTTCAGTTCAGTTCAGTTCAGCTCCATTAAGTTCAGTTCAGTTCAGTTCAGACAATTTCAGTCCAAAAGAACAGGGCCTAACTTAGTAATTACTCTCTATTTAGTAAATTTTACGGATATCAAATAATATCGCTATGATATTGTATTTTTATATTTTATTTTGTAATGTAATATTGAAGTATCGAGTGCTTCAATTAAGTATGTCCACTTTCCTTTTTCATATTTTTTTTAAAATAAAAAATAACCTACAAATTAACAAAATTAAAAAGCACCAAAAAAAAAAAAAAATTAAACAGTTTGGAATTTTTCAACCTAGCCAACTGTAACTCCACAATATAAGCAACCCAGATCAT
This sequence comes from Silene noctiflora, assembly GCA_009801015.1. Taxonomy (NCBI): domain Eukaryota; kingdom Viridiplantae; phylum Streptophyta; class Magnoliopsida; order Caryophyllales; family Caryophyllaceae; genus Silene; species Silene noctiflora. Next base: position 58,788 of record VHZZ01000145.1, read on the forward strand.
AATTTCCCGGTAAAATCATCCTTGTTCATCAATCTTCAATCTTCAATCTTCAATCTTCCCTAAATCAAAATCATCAAATTTCCAGTTATTATTATTAATTCTCAAGTTTAAATCTCGTCGTCGTTGATTATTTTTTCAATCTCAATTATTATACAGGTTTGATACTATTACTTCTTCCTCTTCTAATTTCCTATTGTTTTTTTAGGATTAGGGTTTATAGATTTGATTATGGAATTACATTCGTCAATTGGGACTTCACTTCCGGATTTTCTTCGCGATTCTTCGTTCTGGTTTCATCGCCCGGGACTTCAATTGCGAGGGTTTGGAATTTTGGATCTTTACTGCTTTATTTTACAGATTTGATTATTAGGGTTTTGGGTTTGGGGGTTTTATTGGAAAAGGGATCGACTTTGTTGATGGGTTCCACGCTTTAGGCTGTATTGTTTGGAAATTGGTGATGGGCTTGTGTTATTTTCGTGGATTGATGGTTTTAATGATGCATTTCCGGCACTCGACTGCAAAAGGTTTATGCTTTAAGTGATTTCAATTGAGCTACCTTGGATTTATTCGATTTCGCATTCAAAGGTGTGGACTGAATGCGTTTGATTTGATTGCGAATCTATGATTGTGAAAGGGTTTGGATTTTTGGTGCTTTATTTACAGATATGATTATTAGGGTTTTGGTTTTTGGGTTCTTAGTCGAAAAGGGATCGACTTTGTTTAGGGTTCGATGATGGGTTGCACGCTTTAGTCTCTTTTTTTTGGTTTTCGTTGATGGGGGTGTGTTATTTCAAGGTTTATGGTTTTAGTGATGCGTTTCTGGAATCCGGCTGCCGAAGGTTTATGTTTTTTTGTCGATTTATTCGGTATTTCAATTGAGGTACCATGGATTTAGTCAATATCGCATTCAAAGGTGTGGACTGAATGCTATGATTTGAGAATCTATCATATCCATGTGATTGGGTGGTGATTGAGAATGATTGCAATTGGACTGTATTTCTAAGTTTTTGAAGATAGAAGAAGCCGGCAAATACAAGGAACTCGTTGTAATTGGTTTACATATGCTTGTGTTTTCTGTAGAATGACGGAAGTTATCTCTAGAAGGGTCTCAGGGGGACGTGGGAGAGTTCCATACAGCTGGCATCGTTCTCAACCAGCAGCTGGTCACGATTCTGAGATTGTCTGCAAGTACTGGTTGCGCGGGCACTGCACCAGAAACCCATGTCGATTTCGCCATCCGAATGAAGAAGCACCCAAAAACTGTGGTGTCCAATTAAACAGTTTGAAAGCTAAGGAGTCCCGTATTCCGTTACAGCCTTTAAGAGTTGTCACTAAGAGAGCAAATGTAGAGCAGAATACTCCTAGTGTGAAGCGAAGAACATCTCCCGAGAATGCTCTTGATAACAAGGGTTATCAATGCAGTACAACTAAGAGGGCTCTTGTTGAAGAAAAGGTTGTCGAGTCTGTCAAACATCGTGATGTTGTTGATCAGAAGCCTACTGCTGCCCATAATGACCTTCCTGAGAAGGTGCAGCATAAGATATGTGTTGATTGGATTAACAAGACTTGTGTTCATGATGAAAAGTGTAATTATATGCACTCTTGGAGTTCGAGCAATGACTTCTCCAAGATGGTTCAACTTGAAGGTCATAAGAAGGTACCCAACTCGCCACGTGGTTTCTGTTTTTCAATCTCTTGCTGCTTAGCTAACCACTAATATCTTCAATTTATGCTGTCAATAATGTTTCAGGCTGTTACTGGAATCAATCTGCTGTCTGGTTCAGATAAGCTATTTACTAGTAGTGAAGATGGGACTGTTCGTATGTGGAATTGCCACACTGGCGAGGTAAAAATAAGCCTTTCATTTACAGTTCAAGCCTTTAATTTTAAAAGTCAATGAGGCCTAAAGATTTAGGAAGGGCGGAGCGCCATTTGCAAAGGCGCACTAGTATGCAATTTTATCAGGATGGAGAAATAGACGATCTTCTAGCAATTTTATTTACTAGTAGCTATTTACTAGTGCGCCTCGTGCCTGTTGACACTATGGCTCTAGCAAAAGCAACTTTTTGATATTTTTGTGATGACACACTGTTTGGTGCTTGCAGTTTGTAGCTTCTGACCTGGGTTCTCCAGTTTGGTGTCTTGCGAGTGAAGGACCATGGGTGTTCGCCGGAATTACAAATGCTATTAAGGTTAACTGATTGTTATCATTTCTTCGTAGTGTAGCATTTGTTAAGTCACTTTAATGTAGCATAATATTAATGTTGGTACTTCTTCTTTCTGCCTTGTTCTTCAGGCTTGGAACATTGAGGCTCAATTAGAACTTACCCTTAATGCACCCGGTGGACATGTTTATGCACTGACTATGGTTGATGGAGTATTATATTGTGGACTTCAGGTAACTGTCCTACATTACTGATAACATTTTGACAAAGATGTCGTTCCCTTTATCTTTCTATTTTTTAGGGGTTCTCTTTCACATGGATTTTGTATGCCTCTTTGATAATTTTCCAAGATAAGAACATGTCCTAAATGAAACATATGTTATTGACTGGCATGCCCAAATATGAATTGATTAAAATGAAGGGAGTAAAAATTATAGGTGTATTCAACCCAAACAAGGATCCTCTATTGATCATGTACATTGTTATAGATGAATACATTGCGCTAGCACTGTAATGAGTGTATCTTTTTGCCTTTTCTTAGTTTTAATGCACCATGTTCCTTGCAGGATGGTTCGATTTTGGTGTGGAAGTTAAACTCGGAAGGTGTCTCATTTGAGGGCCCTATGTTGGTGAAGGGTCACACTGGTGCTGTGGTTTCATTATTTCGAGGGGGTCATTGGTTATTTTCAGCCTCAGTGGATAAGACAGTTAGAGTATGGGACTTCAAGAATATGGTCTGCATCCACACGCTCCAAAAGCATTCCGAAGAAGTAATGTCTGTGCTTTGCTGGGAGCAATATTTGTTGTCCGGTTCATTGGATAAAACCTTAAAGGTTTGCACTTTCTACGTTTCCACTTTCCGCTTACTAATATTTTGAAGAAACTAAGCCCTAATATTTATTTCTTTATTGTGTTTTGGTCTAAGTTTGTCTTGTTCTGTACATCCAGGTCTGGGGTCGCACCGAAGCAGGAGAGTTTGAGGTGGTACATACACACATTGAGGATAATGTACGTGGCTCTCAACCAAATTCTTTGTATTTGAATTTCTATTGATTAATGGCAACCAGTCTTCTTCTATGAGACAGTGCCACATGTGAGACCAACCAATGGGCGGGTCTCACATGTAAGATGTAAGGCCGTCTCATATAGTTCTATGTTCTTTTCTCGGGAAGGATAGATCCCCGCTTATATGTTTTACAATAATGTCTTTCTGAAAATCATGTGACATGAGTGTCTCTTGGGCTGCAGGGTATCCTATCATTACGTGGCATGCATGATGCAGCAGGAAACCCGATATTGTTGTGCTCATGCAACGATAATTGTGTGCGCCTATACGATCTGCCATCGTGAGTACCTTCAAATTTAAAGTTTTATCTTTCATTCACTCCCTCATTATTCATAGCCATTATTCCGTATAATTTGACATAAACTTGTTAGTAGTAACACTCTACCTCACTTATACAGCTTTGTGGAGAGAGGCCGCATTTATGCAAATGAAGAAGTCAAAACAATTCACATTGGTCCTGGCGGGCATTTCTTTACGGGTGATGCAGCAGGAATAGTGTCAGTCTGGAGATGTTCCGGAGATTTCTCGGGATCGCTTGATAAAGTTGCTGCTGCCTAAATCTAGTGCATTTTACATCATTCATTTTTTGCCCAAGGAGAAAGCTTGTGTTGCTTACCAGCATTGTAAATGTAATATATGAATATGAATGAATTCCCTCCCAATGAAGAAAATGTTTTCCATCTTTTTCTTTCTTTTTTTTTTTTTTTTAAGAATTGGCTCACTGTGTTATTTAAGAAAATCTTGATCTTCCCGCAGAATCTTTATACGGTGAAAGTATTTGGCAAACTAACCACCATTGGTCTTGCTTCTAGCCAACTAAAGGCGAGATTGGTTTGTTAGGGTCGAGTGGTTTTAGCGATTGAGTAATACTGAGTACATGTCCGAATTGCAGCATATCCTGTTTAAAGTTTATACAGAAACTATACAGAAATTTAATATAATACCCGGTGAACATTTTTTCTTCCTTTTTGGAAAGAATAAAGATGCCATATAAGTATGATGATCTCGTTTCGTTTGTTTTATTGTTCGATGTATGTGACGATGTCAAGAGGTTGATTATGAATGCTCAAATGTTTGACTTTCGCAATGAAATGCATTTTTATCTAAAGTTTTACACTTGAAGACATCACACCAAATGATATATATTGTCATGCATTGAAATGTTGCATCCGGCATATAACTACAGTATATAAAATGAAGGTGCCAACTATTAGGGCTAAAATAGGATCGGAAATTCGAAATTATCCATGCAGACGATGCAGTCCTGTAGTTGTGAGCTCTCTTAGCGGGTAAATTATCAAAGTGGTAATCAAGACGTGAGTAACAAAAATACCATTGTGACTCGACTTTTTGTTATATATAAAAAAAAGCCTACAAAATCCGTACTCTGGCATACTATATTGGCCAACTTTGCATCTTCCACAAAATTTGCTACATTGCTGGGATAAGTTGGGGTCAGATGGTAAGATTCTCTTGGATTGCGCGGAATGAACCACAAATAAGTCCACCAAGATCAGGAAAGTTTTCACAACCAGGAAGGGGTCTCACCTTCCCCCTTCTATCGACATCAACCGGGTACTTTAGAAGGTGACTCGTCATTTCTCTTGGATCTTCAGCTGCAAATTGTTTCCAATTCATCTCCCCTATTGCTCTTACTTTCCTTACACACTCCACTGTTTCTGGTTCAGTGAAGCAGTCCTCAAGAAGTCCAAGGTGCTCTGCCCAAAGGGACATCCTATAACCATATATCTGAATAGCATTACGAAATTATTAGATCATTAAAAGCATGCTTTGCAGAACTTTAGGGTTTCCGAATAGTTTGAAAATATTCTAAGGTCCAGAAGTTGTAAACTTTATAGTTGGGAGTTTTCAAGGAACAAGAGTAAATATCCCAACAGAATGTCCTTTGCCACGCTGTAGTTGGAGACCCGTGCTTTCTTCATCAAGCATCAGTTTTGACACGGTGTTGGAGAGAGGGACACATTAGTTGAAAAGATCCATATTTTTTTGCTGAAAATGCAGCGTAGTGTCGTGTCGGAATGTGGGAGGGTCGGACATGACACACAAACAATGAACTGTCCACGTAACATGACACATACGTAGCAAAGGTCGGTGTTGCTCGAACTCAACTATAATCCGTGGCTCCGTGCTCTAAAAAATTAATGTTTTTTTTTGTGTGGCTTAAATCAATGTCTACAGCAGTACAGTTTACGCCATGCCCCGGGTGTATGAGTGTCCAACGTCACACGTTGGTACACAAGAAAACAGTGAAGACTGAAAAATCCGAGCAACTAGAACTGGACTTTATTACCTAGTCTGAACCCTATATGTGGATAAAGTCTAGGCAAGAGTCTCATTAGAGGGCCTTAATGATTTCCGGATTGTACATATGTGGTAAGGTAGTTTACTATCAATGGTTAAATACCTGGCCGAATGGATGCGCTGACTTTCTCGCCCATGTATGATGAGGCTGATAGGCTCCCATTGCAATCTCGGTGTCTCTTGTTCCCTCCATTGATCGCTGGTTGATGTTTGCAGAACCCAATATCACATACTCATCATCCACTATCATGCCTTTAGAGTGGACATAAATCATGAATCTGCTGCTCTTTTGAGATAAAGCCTAAAAGATACAATTCCAGCATTGCAAATGATAAGGTAAGAAATACTGGAAACACACAACCTTTTGGGTAGCGTTAGATCAAAGTGATCCGATTCATAACTACGAGGTAACTTTATACTATCATTTTAAAACATTGCAGTTATTGTATATGTTGAAGAAATATGGGTCAAAGTTTACATCGTTTAACCATAAAAGTCAAATGGGGACAATATTATTTAGCCACAAAAGTCAAATGAGTACAATACAAATGGGAGAACAAGGGGATAACTTAAATACAGAATGAGTTTGAACCTGAGGACTGTTTGGCTGGTGAGGACCTGCGAGACCGGGACATCCATCTGGAACTTCACGATTCCCGAGGCAAAAGAAGGTCAAGTAATCTTGTGGTGTATAAGCTCCCTCAAGCCCCACCTCTACTAGAGCCTTAAAGATGGTTTCATACATCATTTGCATGGTTTTGTTCTGCAATGGTAGGTCGAAACTTCAGGCCACAGTTTATTAATGGAAGACAGTCATGTGGAAGTGTGCATTTTTTTTTTTGTTAATAGTACAGAGGTTCCCGAGCCTGGAGCCACCGTAAAACAAAAAAAAATGATCATTTTGCCCAACTTTGGTGTTAAAAATTGAAATCTGTAATTTCGTATAATAATCAGTTATCAATTTTTCTTAGTCCACCTGCGATAGGGCCAATGTAAGCAAGCATAGTTTCCAGAAATACTCCATATGACATAAGATCTCACCAATGTTTGAACTATGTAATTCACACAGTTTCAAAACTGGATTTACACTCATTAAACAAACGCCACTTCCTGGAAGAGAGAATTTTCAAAGCAAATTTAAAGCGGATTTTGTTAGCTGATTACCAAATCTAATATAATTAACCTGCCAATAGAGAATCCGTTGAGTGGCAGCACCATTAGGGACACCCTCTGGCCACATCGGGATAACAATATATGCAGCAAATCTCTTATGAGCTCGGATCTTTTCAGCAATCTTGAGAGCAATTTCCATGGGAATCAAATTGTTCGCTCCTGCTCCCAACAATATACTTCAGTAAAAGGAGCTGATTTATCATACAAGAAATAGTAAAAAGATGTACAAAAGGGAAATGATCAAGGTTCATATAAAGCAATCTCTAAGGCCAGCAGTCAGACTGTTTCTGAAAGGTCTAGTCACAGTAAAAACATAAACACACATATCCAGAGAGAAGTAAAACTTAAAGTGTGCTGCAGATGTGCCTAAGATTTTAGATCGCACCGCAACACCATAGGATTATAATAAGACCATTAGAGATTCTGAGATAGGAGTACAGATGGTCCCATCATGGTCCCATGGCTCCTTTAAGCTGAAACCTCAGAGGTCATTTCACAAAATATTCTAAGAAAGTAAATAGGCAGAAATAGTTCAGAGCATAGCAAGTAGCAAGACACAACCACACCAAAAAGTTTTGCAAGCTTTTTTACGACAACCTCTCACCTAAGTCTCTGTGGGCATCCCAATTGTATGAAGAACCTATGAAATACTGATTCTCAATATAAATGTAGTGCTGGGCAGATCGAATAGCCTTGACGTATGCTGTATGTATGCTCATATCAATCAGCACATTTTTCCCACAGACCAAATTCTGCAAATTAATCCAATAAACTATAAGTGGCATTAGAGGCATTTCAAGTAAAGGAAAAAAAAAAAAGCAAAAGTAGGTTTGAAAGAGAAGTTGGTAAGAAATTTTCACCCACCCTGCTGGTAGCTTCCTTTGGATTCGGAAATCCTACCGTAGAATTGGAATCGATCGACCGGAAAACCTGTTGGGAAGAGTTAAGTTCTCCTTAGATACAAGCATGACACACATACAAGAAAATGAAATTCAGAGCTACCTGCACATGCCAGGATTCAGGATCATCTTCAGTACGGCTTGAAATTTCATCTATCTGAATTATTTCAGGCAAGCGTTCGATTCTTAATAAAGAATCATCGTATGACATTTTCAACTTCTTGATCCCATGCGGCTTTGATGCCTTTAACCAGCGGTCCTTGAAGTTAGTAAGAACATCATATGCTGCAGGGCCGTCTATTTTACAATGCAGATCATGCCACGGTTCTCTTGGGCAGCCTGTAGTAGAGCCCTGTTGAAGAGCTTCCATTTAGCAACTAGAGAAACGTCATAAAGTTCAAACAAAAATAGAAGACGTGAATGGCATATAGGTTTTCGAAGGTGATTCTTTTGAAGTATGCAGGATTATCTTACAATGGGTACCAGAAAAGGGGGGCTCGTTGAGCTTACAGTTGCAAAACTCCATGACTTTCAGTCTCAGATGAAAACAAACAAATGACTTAAACAGATCACATTACCAACTTTCCTCTGCATCCTATTTACAACTCCCTCCATCTCAACAACATTACCCCAGTGCCTCCATCTCATCAAAGCAAAACGATAGGATGTGATGAAATAAAAGCAAAAGGGCTCTTCTTATATTATGATGTAGAAGTTGGTCAATGCAGTTCAATATTCCTTATGAGTCATCTGAGAAAACCTAGAGTAGTATCGATGCAAGGCCAAGGTTATGTACACCCGACCCTCCTTAGCATAGGAGGGAGCCATTGAGATAATGCGCATGTTGCTGTTGCATCTATCTACTACGAGCACTCTTACTCTATTCATTCCATTTTGTTGACGTCATTAGACTATAATGATCAAATGATTTTAAAGTTGACCGCGGCACCTTCTAAAACTAACAACTAGAACTCCTTTTGTTACATTCATATATTTGCCTAATCGTCAAACGCAGCCAATAAACGCGAAAGGAAACGAGTATTTGTTTTCCATACAAAAATACTATGCCCAACTTGGCTCCCATTTAACCCTCTTAGCCCTCCCATCTCACCAAAATTATTTTGAGACAGCAAGTTCATAGCATTGCATCACTCATCTCCCACTGAATGATTTCCTTTCCTCAACCATACATTCATTACAATGACAATAAACTTGATGGCTATCATTTAAGATGTAAGGCTAACAAAGAAACACTTCGACAATTGAAGAAAAGGTGTAGAAAGCAATACTTGGAAACATGGATTGTGATAATCATCTTTATGTGTAGTTTGCAGAGATCTAAGAATAGGATGGTCTGGAGTATCGTATCTTCCATCACACAAGTCAAGGCCACCGACAAACGCAATGATTTTTCGCCTGGTGTTGCCAGCATCAGCGTCCACAATCACAGTCTTTTGGTGATGTGTATATATCGTTGAGACTTCCTAAAAGAGAGAGAAAAAAACAAGGAGCTTCAACCGAGTCCACAAAATTCACTTAAATCAGGGCATATAAAAGGATGTATAGTGGAACTCATAGAAAAAACAGACTCAGCAAAGTTGGAATTTGTATAATGCTCTGTATGATATTACAGTTCCTATTCGCATAATTTAAATTTCATCAACACGCTTCTTCGTACCAAAGAACAAAAATATTTCAATGTCCGAAATTATGGCCTAACTGACTGACATTATAGAATAAACATACAGTGTATATTTATGATGGGAGAGGTGGAAAATGAAACAGATATTCGAAACTGATACAGTGACAGTAGGACAAAGAGACCTAGCTGCTAACTTTGACTTCCTCTTTTTCTTTGGCCAATACTTGTAAAGTCGTCAAGGTGTCTGAACGGTAATGGGGAATCTGCATAACATGAAGTCTAAAATGAATTAGGCAGCATTTACCGTTTTCTTGACCCAGCTATGTCTTTTCCCGGCAACGCGAGGACAAAGTAGCACTTGAACAGATGAGTTTTTAAAGAATCTTCGGGTCTCCTCATCATGGGTTGCCATGATCCCATCCTACATTAGCAACAGCAGTGAGAAAATGATAGATGGAGAGCACTACATATACTCCATCAAACAATTTTACAGTTCCTTAATAACCCTATTTCATCCGAATGAAAGCGGACAGACATGGACACATGTATAGTACGTCAATGAAAATTTTCCCGATGAAGTTTACGTCAAGCCACTTACCGTTTTATAGCCCAAGATGCTTCTAGAAGTAGGATCGTCCCACACAAGAAGCAAAATTCTCACTCCTTCAGCTGACTTGGACCTGAGTAAATCTCCCAAATTGCAATCTGACGCATGATTGCCGCCTTCACGTACAAGCCTAACTTTATGCCAAACTGACCATCCAGTAATGTAAACCAGTCGCCTAGCTTGGCGTATAGCATCAAAAATATCTTGCCAACACTTGCCGTGCACATATTTCATCCCTCTATCAAGATTAAACTCAGGAAGGAAACCATCAGGGACATGGGCATCTTGATAGAGAGTTACTCTTCCCCCTTTCCTAAGAGGAAAGTACGTGCCAGGGACCCCTTGATAATCAGGGCCTGCACCAACTCCATGATGGTAAATTTGTAGGTTGTTGATGGGTGTATATTGGATTGAAATACTCAAGACGGCTCCAGGCTTACACTGCCTCCCACTACCATTCAGAATAGGGTATGTTCCCTCAACTTTTGCCCCAAAGTATATCTGTTCAACAGGAATTGATACACTTCCTATGATTTGTGAGCCCACAACGTCACTATCCTTGACCATGAAGAACACTTCGGGAGCATGATGTGCCACAGGAACACTGAAGTGTTGCATCCACACGGGATTCTCTTCATTACCAATCACAAAGGTCCTCCCAATTACAGCATTCGATATAGCTATAGAAACATATGGGTCACTTGTGATCTTACGAGCTACATGTCCCTCAATCTTGTTCGTAACCTTCCCAGGCAGCTTACTAAACATGTCACCCAGAGTTCTATGAAACAAGTCCATATTTGGAAGGTTCTTTGCTCCATTGACCCATATATCCAGATTTCCGTGTAAAAGCAAAACTTTCAAGGACCCTTTCTGGGATGGAACAAGCTGCATACCGTCACCACTAGATGAATCCGCACAAGAGAAACAGCTATCCCAACTAGGACTTCTCGAAAATGGTCTATTGTAGTAGCTATAGTTACCTAATTCCCCACTGGAACTCCCATATGCCATAGGCGCACTTCCCACTAATGGCCCAGAAGACAAAGAAGGCGAAGCAGCGATAGATGTCCGATCATCAGGTAATCCCATATCAGCCCCACTAAAACTCCCATATCTCATAGGCGAGTTTCCCACCAACGCCACAGAAGGCGCAGAAGGCGAGGCAGGGACAGATGGCCGGCCATTAGAGACTCGCAAATCAGCCACTAGATCCTCCAACGGAGGGTATGTTACAGCTTCCGACGTTGCAACATTGCCTACACTATTAGAGGGTAACCCACATCCTAAGCTATGACTCCGGAAAGGCGGTTGTGGAGTGGGATTTGGTGAAGGATATACACCAGAATCCGGGTATTGGAAATTAGATGAATCATACTGTAAACTACTACTATGCTGAAAAGTTGGTGCAGGTGCACCAACATGAGGAACATGTCCAGAATATGACACAGCCCTAGGTGGTTGACTCGGGTAGTTGGGTTGTGATGGATATGGATGCGGATATGGGTACACGGGTGGCGGTGACTGGTGTGGATACGGATTTTGATGTGGATATTGATATGAGGAAGTATATGGACTCGGATACGGATACAGAAACGGAGAATGTGGGGTTGATGGAGGTGGGTATGCCTCAGAAATTGGTGGTGGAGGGTATCTATATGAATATGGATCCATAATCAATCAGATGCACTTGTTAAACTCTCTAATTTTTACCCTAATATCAGCAAATTCATGTCATATAAACAGAATTACAGAAGCATACTTAATTACAACATGCAAAACCCAATATTATCTATTACCATGCAATGCAAAGGTAAGAACTTGGTAATTAATTCAGAAATTTCTTGAGTTCAACAAATTAAAAACCTAAAAATCAGAAAAATCAAGTTCATTAAACGTATAATTATTGGAATTAATTACAAAAAGGACAGTAATTTACCTCCAGAACTATGAAATGCTAATTAAAGTTCTAACCTTTTTGAATTTATATGAATAAAATTGAGAAAACCCTGAAATATGGTAATGCTGTGAGCATGAAAAATTGGGATTTTGGGATTTTAATTTTTTTGTGGAAAAAAGAGGGGAAATGGAGTTTGATTAATTGGGGAAATGTATATTTGAAGTATTTAGGCAATGGGGTTTCTTGGAAGTTTCAATGGCGTAAATGATACACATGAATGGTGCAAACTTGTTCTGGTCGAAACAGACCGTTAATACTAGCACAAGAATGGGACGGGTCGTTTTTTCTGTTTGAAAAGTGAGTCAGGGAGACGCGGGTGAGTTTGATACAGACATGATTGAAACTAGTGTAGATCCCGCGCAATACATGCRCGGTATATATAGGATTTTTACTTTTTAATATATTATTTATAGATTTTAAATAGACATCTCTTTAATTTATTTCAACTCATTATATTTTAATTTGAGAACAAAATTGATATGCAAAACTAATCAAGATATCGAAT